>VSMD01067789.1:0-52858 GCA_008750895.1 Mirza zaza
TTTTTGCACCCATGCTTTGTTGGACCAAAACAACTGAAGAGAGAGAGGGACAGAGAGAGGGGGTGAGAGAGAGGAAGAGAAGAGAGGAGAGGGAGGGGAGGGGAGAAAGAGAAATTAAACCTAATAAAATACAAACAGTAAAAAACAAAATTAAAAAACCCCAACTGTTTCTGAAAGAGCTAAATCCTAAATAGCCCCAAAACTAAAATATATTGTTCCAATATCTATGAAAGGGATATATATGGATACTGCATTTCTTAACCAATATATATTATTATATATTCTTATGATCAAGATGTATTTATTAAGTACCTTTCTCTCCCCTCTGGTGCTAGACCAAGTAAAAAGTGAGTTAAACAGATTGTTTTAATTCTGAAGGCTTAAAGTAGCAGTGCCATTATTAAAAATTACCATTATTCCAGGAGGGGGTGGGGAGAACAGCCAGAAAAAAAAAATCAGCATTTTGTGTTTAAGAGTAAGTAGAGAGAACAAGAACTCAAATACCAGTTGGTGCCAAGAAGTGGGAACTGGGGGACCCTCTGGCCTTCCCTCTCACAATCTTCATCAATAGGCTTCGGTATTATATGACATTAGCATTTGATATTTTCTACTCAAAAGCAGCTTCAAGCCCTGTCTTCCAACCAAATTGCTGCTCCTCTCTCCTATAGAAATTTTGGAGCCATCCCCTATAAATATCCAGCCTAGCACCATTTCTAGAAATTAGCCAAAAGTCTCCTAAATAGTTTAGTGATGTCATTTTGGTTTCTGAAAAATGTTGACGTTTATGCATCAGTCATCTGTTTGGAGGCCTGAAGAAATTTCTGGCAGGAAGCTACTACTCTGACAACGTGCTCATCAACTGGGTGAGTGAACTAGTTAATTACACCAGTGTGCCTCACAGGCCTGCCGGTCATTAAACAAAGTGGTTCATTCATTGTGTTTAACTGCATGATCTGCCAGACACAGCTCAAAAGTTGGTTTCCTTTGGCTGAAATTTGCATGCTAAAAAAAAAAAAAAAAGAAATTTGTATCCCATGGCATGCAAATTTCCTGCGACCCTAAGACTGCAGGCTGAAGCTAGGTCAAAACACATTAAAAAAAAAAAAAGATTCAAGATTTCAAGTGGGAATGCATAATTCACATCTAAAACAAATGCCTAGTTAAAAGAAAAGAAGGAAATGATTCAGAAGGGGTTGGCTAACTGTAACACTACAAATGAATTAAATGGTAAGTCAAAAATTTAGCAATAAGCCCGAGGGCAGCCACCTACAAGTAGCTAAAATGGGACGTTTAAAGAGATGTAATATGTAATGTTATTTTAATACCCGGTAGAAAACATATATCTCATTGATAGTAGATGCAAAAATTAAATCAGACGGGTTCACAGAGAGAGAGAGTGAGCTGAGGAGAAAGGAGTAGAGCCACACATTTGTTCATTCAGCTTTTATTTATTGAGTGCCTAAATCCATTCATTTATTCATTCAGCTCATTGTTTATTTGAATGCCAGGTACTCTATTAGTGATAGAGTGATATCAAAGCCAAATAGTCTCTGTTTATGGAGCTTCGGCTCAGATGGGGAGCAGGCACACAAATATTAAGTGTCAACTGAGACAGTGGCTACCAGGAGGGGTACATTGTACCTTATAATATTTTTAAAAGGGAAAATAGGCCCAGAAAGGACAAAGAGTGGAGCAAAGAATAAGTTTATCTCTCTTTTCAAATGTCCCCTCCTCCAAGACAACCACAGCCAACGGTTTTTGCCTGTCCTTCCAGAGGTATTCTATGCTTATGTAAGCACAAAAGTATATGAAGGTCCCCCTGCCCCCACCTTCTCTCCTCTCTGTATGATTTTGGTAGCATTTGCAGGAACCAGATCCCAGTTAATTTGGAGATTTCACATGTCCCACTCTGCCTTCCCTAAGTCTGGGTCTAGAGTCCAGGGGCCTCCCCCAGTGCATGCAGGGAGGGGCGTAGACAGATGCCCAGACTACCATTGTTCCTGAAACAGCCCTGGTCTTGCTCAAATGGGGCCACATGGTCTGCCAGGCTCCATGGCTCTTCCTGCCTGTCGTGGGTGCCTGGCCTTCCTGGGGCCATTCCCTCACTGCTCCTGGCCCCCTTCCCATCTGGGCTCTGTAGGTAAATTGGAGTCAGGATCCCTCTTGGTGGAATCCTCACCACCCACCATCCTGTCCCTTTTCCTCCTCTTTCTCTTCCTTCCTCAGCCCCAAGGATATTTATGTGATAGAATCCAGTTGCCTTTTGTTTTTTCTCATACTTACTTTCACTAAAAAGCTCAACTAGGTGGAACAGCTTCAAGGAATGTTAAATAGAGCATACAATTTGTGTGTAATTACATGGTAATTATTGGGGAATTTAGATTCTAATTGATGCAAATGTGTGAGGTATAAACAAAATAATATTCTTTAAACAAACCCAACTGACAATTTTTTTCTAAAAATAGATGTCTCAGTATAAAGTAACCGCAAAAATATAAGAATAAAAATATTAATGCTCCTATTAGGTTCTATAGCTGCAGTTTTCTAATTGTTTTTGGGACCCAAAGAGGCGCCTCAGGGATCTTTGTAGGGAAATGAGAGGGGCTGAGTGACTGTGCAAGATATTGGGTTTTCAAGTAAAATTTTAAAAAATGCATAGTTTCACTGATAAGTATTTTTGGCCATGAATATTCTCAATTCATTCATTTATTTCTTCAATAAATATTTATTAATATTAAGGCAGACACTTTGGCAACATGCTAGATGACTATCCCCTCCTTTAAGTATATTTAATCTCAGACTTAACGTTGGAATAAAAGATGACACAAATAATAATGCTTCTTTGCTATTTTACATGTTTTGAAAATGGAAACTACTATTGGAACTATTTCACAGAGACAAAATCGAAATTGAAGATAACTAGTATATTAGAGTAGCTGTCCTTTCTTTTACATTTTAGGTTAAGATGCAAGTCTGGCTAGAAGGATAAGCAATGGGAACAACGGCAGAGGAGAAGCCCTTATGTGCCCCCCACACCTTCTCTTTTGCCCTTTGGCAGGTGTTAGTGAGGGGAAAGGGCTGACCAGAAGTGGGAAAAGGGAGATGGCACCTCCTTTTCAGGAGGTTTGATAGCAAATCTGATGGAACCAATTCTGAGGTATGTACTGTGCCAGCCTGACATTCCTAACCCGTGTCAAACTCTGCACACTAAAGTGTTAAAAGAGAGAGAGAGAGAGAGAAAGACAGAAAAACCCAAAGTTTGTGTAATTTTCACTATCCCTTTCGGATAGGAGCCCTGACGCCTGCCATCTTGGCATTCATCATCGGAGGAGGGAGGTCCCGCCCACAGAGGGGAAGTCCCACCCACAGAGGGGAAGTCCCGCCCACAGAGGGGAAGCCCGCCCACAGAGCGGAAGTCTGAATAATATGTGCCCTTTGTAAACGTGTCTGCCAATTTCTGGGGACTGATTTTATTTATCTCTCTCAAGGTTCACAACGACTCTGTGGGGTAAGAAGAAAGAAAAGGTGTTGTCGGCTTCCTTTTATGAATAAGAATAAGAAGACTAGAGAGGTTAAGTGACTCGCCCAAGGTCAAACAGCCTGTAGGTAGTTAAGCAGAAATTTAATGCCTGGTCATCTGACTCCAGGGCTTAGTGGGGAGAACATTGACCTGGGAATCAGAGGATCTGGTTAATGTTTCAAATCTGCAGGTAACTATCCTGCAACCCATGATAGCCACTTGCCAAAGGGAAGGTAGGAAGTTGGGGTCACCTGAGGGATTCCTAAACTTCTGTGATTCTCTTTGCTGGTGGGAAGTGTGGCCACCCAATTTCCTCTCTGGCTGATCCCCAGTAAGTCATTCTCAAAGTGTGGAAATTATGAATATAAGTTAATAATTTCCAGGGAATTGTTGGTTTTGTTTTGAGACAGGGTCCCACTCTGTCACCCCATGCTAGAGTGCAGTGGTGCCATCATAGCTCACTGCAACCTCCAACTCCTGGACTTGAGTGATCCTCCTCCCTCAGCCTCCCAAGTAGCTAGGACTACAGGCACACACAACCACACCTGGCTAATTTTTTTATTTTTATATTTTGTAGAGATAGGTTCTCATTATGTTGTCCTGGCTGGTCTTGAACACCTGGCCTCAAGTGATCCTCCCTCCTTTGCCTCCCAAAATTCTGGGATTACAGTCATGAGCCACTGTGCCCAGCCTCCAGTGAGAATTCATTTCTCTCTTATAAGTACAGATACACTGAAAAATCACTGGGGAATTAGCTAAATCCCTCAGTACTCATAAATCTCCTTAAGTAATTTGTGGCTGCCTAAATCTGAAGTTAAGCTCTTGCTTTTTCCTAAGCTATTGGCAAGCTGCCTGCATAATTACTATATGGCAGGAATCTCAGTTATGTCTTGTAGAACAACAGTTAACTTTACCTGTAATTCTGTCTTAGGGAAGTGGCCATTTTAGAGTGTGAGCTATGAGAGGGTGTTACAGAGTTTGAATTCTGGGTGTTGTGGTTACTTTGGACTTGATGTTACTTCTACACTTCCTTCAGTAACTTTCCTGCCAGTGTTTCTGACGCTACAAAGTGAACTTTTGCCCATCAGTACAGTTACTCAAATGTTGCTTTGATTTCTATGGTAATCCCCTAAAAGGGGAAAACAAACAAGAAAAAATTTCATGTCACATAAACTCTGTAAGGTTTTCCGACGGTGAAAGAAACAGGCAGAGAGAAAGTAGGGCCCAACAACGTGGCTTTATTGAGTGCTCCTGGGCGAGGTTCAGGGGTCTCAGGAGAATGAGGTCCCAGAAGTCGCATCAGCTTAAAAGGAGTGTGAGTTTTTATACTGTTGAGGAGGCTAAGGTCTTTTGGTGGGAAGGGCTGGGTTTTTTCCACTATGGTCTTTGTCCGTTCTTGAGAAACGGGAGGGGCTGGTGGTACCTGCAGATTCCAGGAGGAGGGGCTGGTGGTGCCTGGCAGTCGTTGTTGATGAGTCTGGTCAGTGAGCCTGTTCTCTCTTATTTTTCTCTAGGGAGGGGAGGAGGGCCCGTCACCAGCCTCACAAGCTCCATAACAAATCCATGTGAGGAAATGGGTTTGTTTGGGCGAGGCTCGCCACCATCAACTCCCAGAGTCCGTGGTACTCCCCCTCTACTCCACAACAACCTCCTCTCCTGGGATAGCCCTGCTTGCAGCAATGCTCTGGTATTCCTGTTTTACCGCAGAGTGGTGTAAATTGACGTTAATGCTTTATTAGACAGAGTCATGAGCCAGAGAATCTTAGTTAATAGACAGTTCAATTCCATCAGGCTTGTTGAAACAATTTACCCTCTGAATTAATTTTGTTTGCTGGCATGGCGACAGCTCCTGGTTCTCACTCATTGTCATTCACATGGGCACACTGGTTAGCAAGGAAGTAAGACCTCTCTCCTGCCCTTCTTCCCACACAGATTAAGGTTGTTCGGTGAAGGCACAAACTGCATCCTTTGAGAGGCCTTTTCTTGGGAGCTCCCTGCTGCCAATGGACAAATGGAGTGGGCAGTATCGCTGGCCAGTGACAAGGGGGAGGGGGAAGGGAAGAAATCATTGCTGCCCAGTGACCCTTGAAACTGTATAGAAGCTTGTTCTGACACAGTGAATCCAAACCCCTGATCTTTACAGGGTTTTCTCTGCTACATGATTGAAGTGTTTAACCTCTTCCTTTGTGGTTGAACACTTGAATGTAGCATGATATAAGTAGCACATGAAAGTATCCGGATTGAAAAGAAGATAAAGATTGGCATTAAAACATATTTTTCTTAGGACAATTTCTTTTAAGTAACATTCTAGGCCAATGTGTCTTAAACCCTGGGTTTCTTAGGCCTTTGGCATGCTTTATGCAAATTGTGACTCTTGAGAGCATGTTTGTTTCCTGGGGCAGCCATAACAGAGCACTGCAGGCTGGGTGGTTTAAAACTACAGTTACTCTCACGGTTCGGGAGATGAGAAGTCTGACAGCAAGATGTTGGCAGGGCTATGCTCGCTCTGAAACTTGGAAAAGAGGACCCTTCCTTGCCTCTTCTAGCTTCTGGAAGCAGCCAGCAATCCCTGGGTGTTCCTTGGCTTATATTTGCATCACCCCAGTGTCTGCTCCATGGTCACCTGGCTGTTTCCCTGTGTACCTGCGTCTCTGTACCTCTTCCTGTCTTGTATAGACACCAGTCATACTGGGCTTGGAGCCTACCCCACTCCAGTAGGACCTCACCTTAATTTACTTAGTTCCATCTGCCATGACACTATTTTAAAATAAGGTCACATTCTGAGGTACTCGGGGTTAGGACTTCAGCGTATCTTTTGGGAGGCACAATTTAACCCATAACAAGAGAGGCACAGAAGCCAAGGTTTCCTGGCCTTAGGCTCACGGTGAGTGCCACGGACCTGCTGACCTGTGGGAGACATGTGTGAAGTGAAGCCCTGCGCCCTCTGAGTGCCGGCTCATTGACTTCTCCAGCTCACCTTGAACATCGCTGTCAACATCACTGCCCCATCTTTCAGGTATTCTCACATCTCAGTGTCCTGGAGAAACATGGAACTTGCCACCCACCAAAGGGACTCCTGCATTTTGAATGAGACTGCCCAGCCAGCCTGTCCCTGCCAAGCTCGTCTACTTGCTCTTCCCAACGGAAACTGGGACCCTTTCTAAGTGTGTGCCTGCTGCCATCTGGTGGCGGGCTCTGTTTTTTTTTTTTTTTTCCCCTAAGTAAAACAGAATTTGCCTCTGCCAAGATTGATGGTGCTTCCAAGTGCAAACCATGGGAGGCAGCTGCCCACTGTAGCTATTCTACCCTCCTGCACCACCCAGCAATGCCCAAACATTGGGGCTCAGAGCAGGGCATGGAACAGATTCTCCCCTCGGGTCTTTACAGGGAGGATGATTTAGCTCGATGTTGGACTTTAGCCTCCGAAAGTGTGAGAGAATACATCTCTGTTGTTTTAAACTATTCAGTTTGTGACACTTTGTTACAGCATCCCTAGGAAACTAATATAATCGGGCATCTCCTTAAATACAAAGCAACCAATTCTTTTAGCAAGAGCCATCTAGTTTTGTGAAAGTTATGTCTCAATAATTTATTCTTAGAGGAGAAATAAGATTGGGAAATAATCACTGTAAGGCTGGTGGCGGGCCCCCTCCCTTTCCTAGATCAAAAAAGAAAAGGTTCATGAGACCAGACCCGCCAAGGACAAAACTGCCAGGCCCTGATGAGAGGAACCACACCCAGATGTCCACCTGGATAAGAGAACTTTTGGACTCTTGGATTCCACAAATACCTCCAGCCCCTCCTAAAATCTCCAGCTCTTCTCGCCAAAAGTCCCTAGCCAGGCCCAAAGGGTATAAAAGGCCTCAGCCCCTTCAAACAGTGGTGACTTCTGGGGTCCCCCTCTCTTGGGGGCCCAGAACCTTGTCCACGAGTGTATAATAAAGCCACGTGGTTTGGCCCCCACTCTTTCTCTCTCTGTGTCTGTCTTGTCTTTTCGCTGCCGACGAAAAACCTTACAATCACTAGCTCAGATGATTTTTTTATTTGCAGAGAAATGATTATGAATTTCTATAGAAAATAAATATAATACTGATAAGTGTTATATAATATTACTCCAGAACATGACTTTTTTCTGTGAAAACATTTGTGACCAATAATCACCACAGGGTTTCTGTCCTCTTGTCTAGAATGCATGTGGCTAAGCTCTTTCATACAAAGGCATTAATTTCGAATGACAATATAACACAATGGTTGAGTAATTACTATCATTTTTCTTTTGTGAGCCCCAATCCTTGGCCTGAGTAGCACTGTTTCCATATTGCCTGGGTGAGGAAAAGAAACACTTAGGAAATCCCCAAATGTCAAAATTAATGTTTTGACAGAGGCAGAAACAGTCTCACTTGATGAAGCATGTTCTGGAACCGGCCCCAACTTTCTGCGACCTGTATTTTCATTCAAGCCTTTTTCCCTGAGAACTCTTTCTTTGAAGAGCCTCTCCCTGAACCCATCATAGCTCCACTTAAATGCTCATTGGGTTAGATAATGCACAAAGCCTGTGAGATCCCAAATGTCGTGGCCCATTTACAGGACGGAGGATGAACACAGAACACAAAACACAAACGCACAGAACACAAAGAAAAACGAGGAGACACAGACAGAGGGTTGACTTGAGTAATAATACACTGGGTCAGTTTTATTTTTATACTCTAAAAAATTAAAGTTAGTTCCTTGTACATAACTGCCCAGGCATTGCAGCAATGGCCATAAATTCCAGAATACGTAGCCTTAGGGAAGAGATATCCCCTGGCTCAAGGTTTCCAGGTGGTTGCTCTAGGCGCTAGGCATAGATCATGGACCGAGATTAGCAAGGATGGGCAAGGTGAGCCACAGGGGGCATTTCTCATCCCCAGCTTCTCTTAGGGTGACCCCCTAAGATCTTCCCCTGAACCCCAGCGGCTGTGCATGGCTTAGGTGGCCCCTCCCTTGAGGGGTCTTACCTGTCATTGACTAACCAGCCATCTTATGGGGTGTATGCAGCAATGTTCCTGTATGCACAGGAACAATGTGTTAATCGTGTGGCCTCTAGACCCCCAATGCCGTGGGTTGGGGGTAGCTCTTGCTTACTTGCAACTCAGGTCCTTTGTTATGCCTCTAGGCAACACTTTGTTTTTGTTATGCCTCAAGGCAACAGGGGCCTTGTCTGGAACATATTACTTTTAAATGCTCTGGGCAGAGCATGTACATTACTAAATTTAATTCTTAAACTAGGAAAATATATGCCAGTCCCCTACACCAAACTCTTTTCCCAGAGAAAGGAAGGAGTGAGACAATGTTAGGATTGGAATATGTGATTTGCTGGGAGAAGCAGGAATATAACCTTTGGTTCCCACTCTATAATGCCCATGTCTGGACCATATCATTTCCACCACCGCCAAATTTTATGCAAACAACTCTTAGTCCCATAACTTAGTCTGATAATTTTCTTCCCAGATAAGGCCCCTGGGCTCTCATCTGAATTGCCACAAGCCTTCCTGGCCACAGCCTCTGTTGGCAGCTGATTTTGTGACCAGATTACTCTTCCTTAATATAGTTTTAAAAACCTCACTTCCATTCTTAAAACTGTGAATTTGTATTTACTAGGAGTTTATTATGTCTAAGATATTGTGCTGCAAGATAGCATGTAAAAAAATTTTCAATGAACGTTTGATGTTTAGAATACTTTGCTCTTCTGGATGGTGTAGGAGCTTGGTTTGCAGAATCTGAATTTGGAATAAAGCAGGGAATGTGAGAAGAGAGACTTTCCTCCTCCCGCAGTGGTTCTCAAACTGTAGCTGGCATCCAACCCCCCTGGAGGGTTGTTGAAACACAGATTGCAGGGCGCTACCACCGGAGTTTCTGATTCAGTAGGCCTGGGGTGGACCCTGGGAATTTGCACTTCTGTCAAGTTCCCAGGTGCTGCTGCTGCCACTCCAGGACCACACTGTGAGGACTCCCTCTCTAGTTCATTCACCCTGCCTCGGCCGGCCAGCCGTGGAGGTAGCTCTTCCTTTTCTTTTCTTTGCGGGGCAGTGGAGTTTCTTACAAGGCGCCTCATCCTGAAAATTCAGTGGGGTAGTGTAGATAAAGGGTTAACACGGGGGCCACCCATAGTAATAGATGATGGAAATTGGCATCAGACAACGCTTCCGTGGGTTGCTATCTGTGAGTGTGGGTTGTGTATAGGGGAGGCCAATTAGGTTTAACAAGACTTACGAATTCCTTCTGTGTTTTTCCAACCTCACATCTGAACTGAGATAAGGTGGTTAGTAAGGTTCAGGCACATCCTATTTCAAGCTTTGAACTTGGCCACTTAATATAGCACTTGCTTGGCAGAAATGTTTGATAACGGCTTGCTTGTGTGGCCCACTAGGACTGTTATAGCGCACTCAGGGCCCCAAGAAGTCTCTTTCCCAAAAACTTCTCTTTCAGTTCCTTTGGCTACTGCTGCAAATACACATGTAGGATGTTAGGAAAGTAGGAAGGAAAACGGACACAGGGATCATCACATTTAACATCAGCATGGAGAGTTAAAAATCGTCTGTGAGTCCTGGGGCCATGTGTCTTCTGGAGTAATGGTGCTCACAATGCAGTTGCCACCAGTTAGTTCCAAAGTGAGATCAGGAGCATGCAGTAGGACATGCAGATTCGGGAAAACCAGCCCTGTCACTGCACTGCTTACTTCAGCTGATTTTTTTTTCTTTTTGTGTCGGGGAAGGGCGCACAACTTTCTGGAGGAGGGCAACAGTGTGGCCATCACATTCCAGCACAAGCTCCTTTCAGACTGTCACATTGAGCATCATTGTCCCAGGAGCCAATGAGTTCGTCAACACCCAGTAAAAGCTTCATCTCCTCCATGGGCCTTGTGCCATCTCAGACCAAATCATGGACCCTGTGTGCGCACATCTATTAATAACCTAAGTGACAAATAGAGAGATGCTCTCTAAAAGAAAATGATGTTTTGGGGGATAGGGCATTGCAGTGGGAATACACATGCCATAGCAAACTATGTGCATATTCAGGGAGCTAAAGGAAGACAAAGGTTTTTAAAGGCACGATGAGGACGATGACATAATTGTTTTGAGATAACAATCCTTGGCTACAAGGATCGGTAGGTAACAAGGGTGATGCCAGGAGGTTGGACATGCAGTTGCTGGACCGATGTCCTCCCAGAAGTACTTTTGCGTAAGATTGTGACAGCCTTTGTGGAAGGTTGTGGTTTTTGCAGAGTCCTTTGTGTGAGTCCTTGTTATCAGGCATGTGTGTACAAGAACTCTCCCTGCAGGCCTTTCCCCAGCTCTGTCTGCAGGGATTTTCTTTCTTTTTTTTTTTTCTTTTAACACAAGTGACTCCATTTTGATCCTGACAACTTTCACATTATCATAGCTCTCATCACACTATATGGTAACACTTTTTAAAAACACCACCGAGTATTTATTTGGTATGTAGCCCATGCTGAGTCATAAAGAAACAGAGTTATGACACAGGCTACCACGTGGGTTAACCCTGAGTGTATCATGCCAAGTGAAATAAGCCAGTCACAAAAGGACAAATACTGTACGATTCCACGTTATATGAGGCGCTTAGAGTCATAAGACTCAGAGACAGAAGATAGTTTGGAGGTTACCTGGGGAGTGAGGAATGGGGAGTTATTTGTGTAATGGGTACAGAGTTTGTCTGGCATAGTGGTAGTGGAACAGGTTTGGAAATAGTGGTGATGGTTGCACAACATTGTGATTGTAATTGATGCCACTAAACTGTCTACTTAAAATGGTTAAAGTGATAAGTTTTATATGTATTTTACCACAATAAAAAATACAAAAGAAGTACATGGTAGTTGAAAAAAAAAATCCAAACAATAGAGGCACATATAAGGCAAAAAGTGAAAGAGAAGACTAACAGAGGCAATACCCACCCCCTTCCCCAGTCTCCAAAATCACTGGAGAATAAATACCTGCAGAGACTTCAGAATGGAGGGCATGCAGCTCGGTTGAGGATGGGACAACCAGAGGGGCCCTGTGGTCTGGGGTCGGAGGATACAGAGGGGTGGGCGGCTGAGGATGTTTCAGTGTAAGTGTCGCCTGCATGGTGCCTGTTGTGTAAGACTATACCCCTCAGCGGGATCCACCAGGACATGCCCACGCCCATGGCCCTCCAGGCCTCTCCCCCAGCACCAGGGCACTCTGTGGGCACCCAGGGAAGGGCAAGAGAGAGGAAGTTCTAACTGTCTCTGCATTGAAATGGGAGGGGTAGAATTGTCTCGATAGTAAAATTAAATTTTCTTGTCATCAGTGGAAACTACATGATTAAAACAGAAAGTGGGTCTGAAATGAGTAATGAAGCGAGAAGCCTTTACTATCAGGCTTGGTAGTGACCATGAAGAATTTGCTGTCTTGACCTGACTGAGAGTGGCCCCCTGGCCACGGAGACAGTGTTGGGTATAGAGAAGTGTGAAGACCCGCTGGGCCCAGCTCAGGTGAGCATTGCAGGAATCCACATGGAGAGGAAGGGGACCTGTCTCAAATCCAAGGACAAGGGCCCTGGGAAGGCGGCACTCACTGAGACCTGCAGGTTCTCGGGGATAAAAGGCGGCTTGGGCACAAAGCCCTGGAGCTTGTGCATCTTCCTTCCCGGCGTCACCATTACCCGCCCCGGCCCCTGTCCACCACCTGCTCCTGCCACTCTTTCACTGGTCGTAGCTGCCAAGTCCTTTTCCTCTGTGCTGTACATATTTTTAAACCCCTTTTCTGTATTCTTCCTAAGCCAAGCGCGAGCCACGAAAAGCTGGTACCTCCTGATCGGCGGCGCGGAGACCTGCACCTGACTGCCCGCTCCCCAGCCGGGCTGGTTTGGCACCGACAGGCTCTGGCCAAGGGCTCCACCTGCTGTGCAAGGGAGACATTCCAGAGGAACACACAGGGGCTGTTGCTGGCTCATTGCTGTGACACTGACCCGGGGCATATGCCTTAACCTATTTGTGCTTCATTTTCTTCCTTTGAGAAACAACGATGACAGCGGGATCTATGCTGTGGGTTGTTGTGAGGCACATGTGACTAAATGTGTGTAAAGTGCTAAGGAGAGAACCCGGAACCACAGAGTGAGCACTCGATCGGTGTCCCCAGTTCTTGGCCTGTCACCATGCCCTCTCCACATTCCATTTACGTAAAGGAAAAAAAAAAACTATTCGCATGACCTACAGAGACCTGCGTCATCTAGCACTTTCCTTCTGCTCTGGCTCTCAGAAAGCCCTGCCCCTGCCCTCCAGAAACGCTGAGCTCCTGCCGGTCTCCCTGGTCCAGCTCCCTCCAGCGCACTGGCCTTTGCCCACACTCTGTCCTCTGCCTAGAAGGCTCTCTCCTCCTCTCTGACTCCCACTCACAGCTCGAACCTCAGCTCAGCCACTCCTTCCTCTGGGAGAGCCCCCATCTCACCAGCAAGGCCAGGTCACCCTCTTTTCAGCCCCCAGCAGTTCTTACAGAAGTTGAAATGTGGCGTTAATGCGCGAGATTCCGTTCTGTTTGTCTCCCCTTTGGCTTGTGGCTCCATGAAGGCATGTGCTATTGGTTCTGCCCCGTTTTGTTTCCAGGCCCTAATGCAAGGCCTTTCACACCACTCCTCAAAAATATATGTCGAGTGAATGAGGGAGGGAGCAAATGATCACCTTCCTTTTCCTCTTTGCCTTGAACCAGCCAAGCAATCCAGAGCAAGAGTCATTTCTTTTCTTACTGCAAGTTGCCAAACGTGATGGAACGGATCCATCCAGGATGGTTGTCTCATGTTTCTTATCCTCTGGGTTACTGATGGCTTCAGAATCCCCTAGAGACTCATTTTGCCGGACACATGGTCTGAAACCCAAGAGATCTGAGCAGCACCCTAATTAGCCAAGCATCCACTACCCACCACCGCCGTTGTTGTCCACCTGACATGGGGGTGCTTCCTGCGCCCCCCAGCCACCACTGTGCTGTAACCAGTTCCTAACGCTCCATTTCCTCTGGGTCCAGTCCTGCTGCTGGCACTGATATGAGTTGGGCTCTTGTGGTTTCAGGGACAGAGGCTCCCTCTGACCCTGTGAGGATAATGAGACATGGGCTAAGACTGAGCCAGCCTGGGACTTACCAGGAATTGAGGCTGTTGCAGCCCATGGCCCCCCACCCATGTCTCCCCACGGGCTGTGGGTGTTGCGGCCTTGCAGGTCTTGTGCTCTCTGCACACTTGTTCTGTTCCTCTCTTGCTACTGAGTAGCTTATTCATTCTGTTCTATTTTTTTAAGTGGAATGAAGAGATAAACGGGGTCCCGGCATGGGCTGCTGTCTGTCACAGGGGCCAGCTGCGTGGGGTCAGGTGTGGGGTTGAATCCCATGGACAAGAGGTGCCACCTCTGATGCCCTTTCAGCAGGAGCCTGGAGAGCACTTCCCTGCACCAGGGCTGGGGCACAGCAGGCGGCACCACCAGGCAGGCCAGTTCTTCTCTAGCAGACTGGGTCTGCGTCTTCCACACAGTTCTCTGTGGTTAGAACCACTACGACATATGTTTAAAAAATAGTTGTCTATCGCATAAAAGAATATTACGATATATAATATAATAAAACCTTCAAAATGACCATTGAAATAAATAACATGTATTTAATTTTTGGAATAGGTAATATGTTCATAACAATAAAGAATCTTTCTCCCACCCTTGCCTCACCTATCTAGTTGCCACACCCACCCCAAACCAGTAACCAGTTTTGTTTTTAATTCTTTATTTTGAAATAAACAAGCAATTGCAAAACTAGTAAAGAGAAGTCCTGATATAACTACCGTTTAAGATTTATAGTATATCCTTCCAGAAGATGTTATGAATATATAAGCACATATAAATGTATAGTATTCTCTACTTTGTTTTACTCAAATGGGATCGTATTATACATACTTGGTCCCTTGCTGTTGTAAACTGAATATTTATGTCCCCCTCAAATTCTCATGTTGCAGCCCTAACCCCAAATGTGACGGTATTTTGAGGTTTGGAGGTGGGGCCTTTAGGAGGTGATTAGGTGATGACGTGGAGCCTTCATAAATGAGATTACTGGCCTTACCAGAGAGAAGACACTGATGAACTCTTTCTCCAGCATCTACCATGTGAGGTGACCGCAAGAAGCTGCCAGTCTGCAAACTAGGAAGAGAGCTCTCACTGGAAGTCAAATTGGCCGGCACCTGGATCTTGAACTTCCCAGCCTTCAGAACTTCGAGAAAAAAATTTTGTCATTTAAGCCACCAAGTCTATGGTATTTTTGTTGTAGCATCCCGAACCAAGACATTTGAAAAAAAAAAAGGCCTACTGAAGTTATTATACAATTAATCAAACTGTCATTTTAATGCTTCTGTATCACTTTCCTCTGGATCAAAGTTTTCTCTACTGTAAAACATGATTTTTTAACTGCATATGTTGGCTCAGGCATCATTGAAAAAACAAGTAAAACCTCAGGGCACAGTTTCACAAACATGCCATTTAAAGTGCAGGTTATACCTCTTTCCTGGAAATTTTCTTTCAGCAGCTTCATGCAAGTTGAAGACACATTGCTGCCAGAGAAAAGTGATACAGCAGGAAGATTCAGTGCCGTTTAGCCCTGCCGGCAAGACCTAGCACATTGGTGTTTACTCAGATCTAGCGATTGTTGCCTGAGAATGTATTGATCAAGTACACAATTTTAAAAATCGAGTGCGCGGTGCATGACCAAACCCCCAACCCATCCCACATGCACGTGACTGTGATCTTTGCACCTTGGAGTGTTGTGCACTTTGTTCCCTGCCCGGGCACACCTCTCTCTCACTTTCTTCCGAGTCCCCGCATTTCCCATCCCTGTCTCTGTTTGTTTAAACACAGGGTGTGGGGAGCGCTTTGGGATCAGACTCCTAACCATGTTTTTCCTGACTCCAGTCTTGGTAGCGGTTCTCTGCATTTTGGTTGTGTGGATCTTTAAAAATGCTGACAGAAACATCCAGAGGAAGACGGGGGATCCTGGAGCCAGGACCGAGGCTCGCCCTTGGGTGGATGAAGACTTAAGAGACAGCACTGAGCTCCACCAGGCAGCAGAAGGTAAAGCATGGAGGTTGTGGTGTTGATGGGGGTGGGGGCAGTTTCATCATCGACCTCTATTGTGCCAACTAACCAGTGGGTGACAGAGACAGATCATCTCCTCAGGTGATCACTCTGTCACCTGCTGGCACCAGTTCCCTTTATTTTGGATGCACAGTGAAAAGCCATTGAGGGGCCCAAGTTCTCTCTGGCTCCGATCGTGTTCTGGCTGTTGGAATCTTCCCGGAGGGTCTCCTCTCAGGCCGGCTGTTGGCAGGGGTGAGTGGGCAGGCTTTGGTCAAGAACTCTGAAATCTGCAAGGTAGCATCTACCTAGGGGCTTGCAGTTTTTCACTGTGCCAGGCTCTGGGGAAGAGAGACAAGGGTGGCTTCTCTCCTCAACAAGTGGAGTGTCCAATTCAGTTGCCAATATGAGATGCAGGAAGGAGAGAAACACACAGGCAAACCCAGAGGACCTGGTTCTAAGGGGTTCGCAGCAGGCTTGGGGGTGGTGATGGCAGTTAGGAAAGAGACAAACTAGGCCAGGGAGGATTAAGAGGATGGGGGGGGAGGGGAGCTGTCAGGGGGAAGGGACAGGAAGAGTGGGGTTCAGGGAGGCCTCAGGAGGGCCAAGAACAGTGTCCAGGGCGGGAAGTGGAGGACTGGCCTCGGAAAGAAGGGGCGATGGGGTGCCGGTAGGAAGGGGGGCTGTGCGGGAGTCTTGGGCAATCCGTGTTTGAGTAGTTTGGTCTGGGATGGGTTTGTAGGCTGGATTCGACTGGAAGCGCCTCTGTGATTCTCAGCTGGGCAGTGATGCCCACCCCCGACAGAGGCCCCTGGAAATGTGAGTGGGTATGTGTGAGTGTGTGAACATGTGCTTGTGAGAGTGCGTATCGATGTGTGGGAATGTGTGAACGTGTGTCTTTGAGTGTGTGAGGAGTATGTGTGAGTGTGGGAATGTGAAAGTGTGTGAGTGTGAACATGTGTGAATGTGTGAATGTATGTGAGAGTGTGAGTGTGAACATGTGTGAGTGTGCAAATGTGAGTGTGTGAATGTATGCGTGAGTGTGAACATGTGTGAGTGTGTGAATGTGAGTGTGAGTGTGTGAGTGCTTGTGTGATGTCAGGACTGGGGCAGGGTGCCCAGCTGGCCCTCAGTGCTGGGAGCCAGTGACACTGAGTGTCCCACATGGGGTTCCAGCCTCCTCTGCTCCCAGGCTGAAGGCCACCCCTGCCCAGCGGCCAGTTCTTCCCAGCTGGGAAGCTCTTCCCTTACACAAACGGGCATCTGTGATGAAGCTGTGTGTGATTTGCTCTGGTAGGGGTGGCCCGGATGGCGGTGGCGGTGGGGATGCTGGGCACGGGGGGATCAGAGTGAAGGTCAAGGAAGAACAGCAGGGTTTGGTCCTGAACTGGACAGTAGGGAAATAGGGAGGGAAGAGTCTCAGAAATGGGTGCAGGGAGGAGGGTTCAGCCTCAGAGGAAGACCATTCCCATGGAGGATGTTCCATTTGAGATGATAATGACACATCTAAGCAGGAAGGGGAGGGAGGGGTCCAGGCCACTGACACTGAAGGCCACAAGTCACCAGCAGAGGGACAGTGCTTGGGACTTGGAGAACTGAGGAACTCCCTAAGTGGGGAAGTGGGCGCTCTTAGAGGGAAGGCTGAGCACAGCGACCGGGGACCCGGCGGGTAAGAGGAACTGTGGTGGGTGGCAGAGGAAGGTACGAGGGCAGAGGGGAAGGTGTGGGAAAGGCTCCAGGAAGTAACAATAACAAGCCCTTACATGTATCCAGCGTCACATTTTATGTGCAGTAAATCACTTAATCTTCATGACAATACCATGAAGTATTATAACTCCCACATTACAGGTAAGGAAACTGAGGCCCAAGTAGGGTAAGTCACCTTCCCGAGAAGGTGGTGGCAGGGACAGGAGCAGGCAGTCTGGCTGCAGGGACCAGGTAGCTGTTGGCTGGGCTGCCTCTCCCCCTGGAGAACGACCCAGAACAGAGGAGGCAGGAGGTGACCAGCAGGGACCCAGAGAGATCAGAGAGTACGCAAGGAGGGAAGCCCATGGATCTGAACACCCGAGAGGTCTGAGGGTGCAAGAGAGCCTGGGGCTGGACCTGAGGGTTGGGAACACAGAGCAAAGCTCTGGCTCGTGCCTGATTATTCATTTCTGCAAAACCCTTTGCTTCGTCATTCTCTGTTCCCTTCCATCCTTATCCTTCTCTTACTCCGTAGAGGCATGAATGGGACAGTCTTAGCGTCCTCCTCAGCGGCTGGGGCAAACCTGGCCTGAGTGAAGCATGCATAGATCTCTTGCTGGAGTTGTTGTTTATGGAGGTTAGGCACCGTGCACTAAGCCTGCACAGCTGGTCGGTGAGAACCAGCTTACACCCGGCCTCCTCTGCCGCCCGAGTCCCTACTCTCAGCCACAGGGTGGGTGGACACAGTCTGAGCGGGGATCTCACTCCAGGTGCAAAGGATTGGGCAGGGGGAGAACTGGAGGAGAGAGAGGAGCCCAGCACTGAAGAAACTCGGAGATGGTGTTGACGCCTGCACATAGATACGAGATGCCGACCATTTTCAGTCCAGTTTTGAGTCACAAAGAATTCCTACTCCGTGCCCCTAGATCAGGGAAGCAGCAGACCGTGGGGGTAGGGATGTTGTGGTGGGTGGCGGGGAGAGAGGCGTGGGAGAGCGTGGGGCTTATTAGATGCAAGATGAAATCTTCCTTCTGGTCCCAGCCAAGTTTGGTGTCCTGTTAATACTTTCAGTTCCTTGTTTATGTACAGCCAGGGCTAAGAAGAAGTTGCTGATGTTTATCTTGAAGAGAAAACCTCAAATTATCACACTTAAACGGAAACTAGAAAGAGCCAGTTGTTAAATATGCAGGAGTTTCGTGGGCCGCATGTTCAATGTTGGTAGCTGGCAGGATTTCTGAGAATTCCCAGGGAACTTGTGCTCTTGAGGTCCCCTCTGGCTCTGGGGTTCAGGCCCTTGGACTTCTGATTTCTTCCAGGTGTTTTCTTCTTTCACCTCACACCAGTTTACGTGCAGAAATCAGCCAGAAGAGTCTGGTTTTTTTCTTTCAGGGATTCCACCACTTCCCAGCCACTCGGGTAGCATATTAGCACTTGGGGCAGCCCCTTCTTCCTGGTAAAGGTCCTCTGAGTCATTGTTTTACCGTCCTGCCTGTGGGCTCTTCTCCCCAAACCCCAACAGGCTTACTGTGTCGTGCAGGGGAGCTCAGCCTGTCCTGTCCGAAGACTTGTGCCTATGTTCTGAAAAACACTGGGATCCAGGCACACAGGGAATGATTAGAGCTTTAACATTTTACACTCTCCTTCCTCATCAGCCTTGTGAGGGAAAGTGACGACAGGGAGATTTATTTTCCACGGACACAAATTATGCTGCTTTGCTCAGAAGGCAGAAGTACCTATGGCCAGTTTTGTTTACACTTTCAAGTTCTCATTTATTGTTTGGAACTCTAAATGTTCCTTGAAAGCATTGATGTTTTAACTATGAAACAGGAATTTTAAAATACTGGTTTTGTTATCGTGCTTTGAAAAATGGTAACATGGCAAGAAACTCATCTCTGAGGATCTAAGTTCCCACTTTATCCAGACTTTACCTACTTTCACTGAACTTGAACTTTCACTGCACTGATTGTCAAGCACCTTTTCTCCTTTTTCAAAAGTCTTATCTGACGATTCTAGCCAGTTGATCTATCCTCGATTCCTTTGGTAATTAATCCCTGTGAACTTCTAATCATTGAAAAAATTCTTAATTGTGAAATGCAATATATTTACTGAAAAAGTATATAAAACATAGATAATTTTTAAGCAAAAACTCATATAATTGTCACCTAGGCCAAGAAATATAAATTTCTGTCACTCCTAAACCCCTTTATGTCCCTTCTCAGTCATAATCTTTTTCCTACTCTATAGAAGTAACTACTATTTTGAATTTTATGGAAACTATTTCTTTGCTTTTCTTCATAGTCCTGAAAGAAATGGAGAAACACTCAGTATTCAGAGAAAGAGCTATGAAAGTTTGGACATATTAAATATAAGCAACCATTCTGAGAATATTGGAATGATGTATCTGAGGATTTGATGATAAGGTCTTCTGATCCCTTATTTGTAAAGCATACCAGGAACTTCGCAATGTTATTTATTGGAAAATATCCTTCTAAAACAAGATAACTGGGTCTGCCCTTGGTGAGGCTTGTAATACACTAGACACAGCTTCCTTTTTATCTGCTTCCATAGCCATGGGTTCATTTCCTTCCTCCTCAGTTTTACCGTTTTTAGCTTCAACTATTGAATCTTCTCTTGCATCTTCATCTTCTCTAAGATCTTGAGCTACAGATAATGAGCTTCCAGAACTCTCTGAACAGGAGAATAATAGGGAAAACCAGAAGTGGCAAAAACAGGCAAATATAATGGTAAATTTTAGATAGCTAAATTTAACAGTCTTTTTCTTATGGCTAATATTTTTGTTTGTTAAGAAATCCTTCTCCACTCTAAGGTCATAAAGATATTCTTCTATATTCTTTTCTAAAAGATTTAAAAAATAATCTTTTATATGGAGAATTGTGGTGAGAACATTCAACATCCTTCTGTTTTCAGTCTCTGCTGGAAAGGTTTCAAACTTTTGTCATTAACTATTAATATATAGCTGGATGTGGGCATTTTTTCCCCATAGTTAGATTTTATCAGATTAGGAAAGTTTTTTTCTGACTCCAAATTTACTAAGAGATAAACGCCAAATTTTATCAAATGCTTTTTCTGCATTGGAATGATTTTATGGTTTATGTCCCTTAGCTTGTTAATGTGGCAAAAAGCGTTGATTGTTTTTCTAATGTTAAATTAACATTGTATTTCTGGGATAATTCAAACTTGGGCAAGATCTATTGTTTTTTATATATTGCTGAATTCTGTTACTAATATTTTATTTAGTATTTTTGTAATCTGTGTTTTTGAGGAAACTGAAGCTGTAGTTTTTCTTTCTTTTAAAGTCCTAGTTATGTTTTGGTATCAAGGTTGAGATAGTTTCATAAATGAGTTAGGGAGTGTTCCCTCTTTTCTTGTTGTTGTGAAGAGTTTCAGAAAGTTTAGCAATATTTTCCCTGTGAATGTTTGGTAGAACTCCTTCATGAAACCAACTGGGCCTAGAGTTTCCTTCTCTTTTAGGAAGATCTCTGCCTACTGATTCAACTTATTAATGGGTAGAGGATCTTTCAGTTTTTATATTTTGAAGTCAGTTTGGGCAGGTTACATTTTCTATTAATAGACATTTGTCTTTTTATATGAATTTTCTAATATATTGGCATAATAATATTCTCATACCATTGGTTAAATGACAGTAACATCTGTAGTGATGCCACTTTTTCCACTTCTGATATTTGTCATTTGTGCTTTTGTTTTCTTGATCAATCTTGCCAGGAGCTTATCAGTTTAATCAGTCTTTACAGAGAACCAACTTTGGTTTTGATATTTCTCCTTCTTAGAAGTTTCTTGTCATTTTCCTTAGTATGTCATATTTAATATTTACTTCTTTCTACTATCTTCAGTTTTATTTATTTATTCTTTTCCTGATTTCTTAAAATGGATTTTTAGCTTGTTAATTTTTATGGTTCTTCCCATCTAATGTATGCATTAAGTATTTAAATCTTCCTGTAAATAGAATACTTTAGTGTTATTGCATAGATTTTTCAATATATAATAATTTCATATTTTAATTTGAAATGCTTCCTAATTTCCATTAAGATATCTTTTTTTTAGTCATCTTTTTATTGCTGATTTATAGCTTATTTACATTGCAGTCAGAGATCACTATATATTAAAACTTTAAAATGTGTTGAGAGTTATTTTCTGGTCCAATGTATGATCAATTTTTATGAATATTTTGAATCTAATTTAAGAAAAAAAAGCATTTTCTGCAGTTGTTGGATAAAGTGTTATATATATGGCCTTTTGGTCATCTTTGTCAACTGCCTTATTCAAATCTTCTGTATCCTTACTAATTTTTTTCTTCTGCTTATTCTATCATTACTGAGAAAGATGTGTTAAGATCTTTCATTGTGATTGTGGATTTTAACATTTATTCTTGAAAGTCTATCTCAAGGTCCTATAAGACAAATGCATACATATTTAAAATTATGTTTTCCCAGCAAATTAAATTGTATTATTATAAAATGACCTTTTATAAGGGTCACTTTATGCCTTTTTGATTTTTGCCTCAATTTTTCTTTCATCTGGTATTTGCTTTTTGACTCAATTTTTCTTTCATCTGTTATTAATATAGTTACATGATTCATGGAATAACTTTTCCACCATGATGCATGGTGTCAATCTTTCTATATTCTTATGTTTTAGATGTGTCTCTTATAAACAACATATTTGGACTTAAAAAAAATCATTGATGTTTATCAGGAGCATTTAAACTCAATGCAATGATTCTTGTTGCTACTAAAAATTCAGTACTCTAGTTCTTCTGGAAGTAATCTTTTTTCCTTTGGTTGCTTTTAAGATTTTATTATTTGATTATAAAATGTGTGGGTTTCTTGTTTTAATAATGCTTATAGTTTACTGGGCCTCAAAGTAAAAATGTACTGTTTATATGGTTTACTTGTAAGTAAGGAGCCTGAGATAACCTGTAGTTTTAAATCTAACGTGACTCCTGATTTACTTGAATTGTTATTTAGATCAATTATGGAACTAAAATTTGATGACTCCTCCTTACAATATTTTTTCCCCTCTTACAGCAGTTATGTTTAATGTCATTACAAAATAAATAAAAGTTCTTGTCCAAAAAAAAGAGTATACTGGGATTTTGGAATCTGCAGATTGGTATTTTTCATCAGTTCTGGGAAAATCTCAGCCACTATTTCTTCAAATACTGCCTCTGCCACATTCTCTTTGAATCAAATGATTAAATGTATATTAGACATTCTCACTCTTACCTGCTAGTAAATCCATCCATTAAATTCTTAATTCTATTATTTTTTCAGTTCCAGAAGTTCTATTTTTTTATATTTTCTATGTTAACCTTCATTTTAAATTTTAAATTTATTAATTTATCCTGTACCCTACAGATTTATATGTTTGTCTTTTTTTCTCTAAACATTATAATCATAGTTGTTTTATCTTCTGAGTCTGATAATTCCAATATTTGAAGTCTTTGGTCATCTGACTTTATTTTTAAAAATGGATTCTGCTATTTTTTATTCAAGACGGTTCTTAATGTGCCTGATTACATTTAGTGGGTTGCTGGTAATTGTACTTAAAATGATCTGTATATTGGTATTTGCTTCTGATAGGTAACTGGGGTACTTTCAGGCAGGACAACATTTTTCCAAGTTCAAGTTTGAAGCAAGACCCGTCAAAATGATATAAGCCTTTGAGGGCTGATTTATTTATCATTCACTCTTTCCCTAAGGATGTAGTCCTGGGGTTCCAGCTTATTAGACTTCCCATCAAAGCCTGGGCTTTGATTACTGTCATCCTTGATCCTTGAAGATATAAAAATGGAAATTCAAATATGTAGGGACTGGCAAATACAATCAGGGAAAATGTAGCTTCTGTGCTTATTTACCTGTGTAGATTTGTATTTTCCTTTCAGGTTGGCATGGAAATTTCTTACTACGATTTCAAAATAACTTTTAAAAGTATCTAATTTAGTGATCTGAGTGGTTTTCCACTGATGAGAAATTGTTTCAGATAACTTGGTCTACCATTAACAGAAATTTGAATTCCTCATCTTTTTGTAGGTAAAACACTTTCTTTTTCTTGATTTGTAATAAGTATAACATATTTGGAGTTTAAGGATAGTCAAGATCAGTGATCAGGATTCTATAAATCTATTCTTTTTAATTTTTATTGTTTTTATACAATATTTGTGTTGGTCTTTTGGGTTTTTTTGGGGGGGGTTGGGTTTTTTATTATTATTTATTTATTTATTTTGGCTCATAACCCTACAGACATTTTTGAGAACTTTATCTTCTCTCCAGTGGTCATCTTTTGACCAAGAGAGCTCACTTAGTTTGCCACCTTTCTTATTCTTATTTGCAGATGCTGATGAGTGGCAAGAATCAGAGGAGAATGTTGAACACATTCCATTCTCCCACACCCGGTATCCTGAGAAGGAAATGACTAAGAGATCCCAGGAATTTTATGAACTTCTCAATAAGAGACGGTCGGTCCGGTTCATCAGTAATGAGCAGATCCCAATGGAAGTCATTGATAATGTCATCAAGGCAGCAGGTTTGTGATTGCAATTTGGGTCTTTGAGAACGTCAGCTGCCCTGCTGGTGTGACTCCAACACTGGAGCAATGCTAAAGTTCAAACAGTGAATAAAGCCTAGAATGACATGTTTATCTATAAAGTCTTACCCAAGTGTTGAGTACCAGTGCCAGACACATAATGATTTCTACTTTCTATGTTTTGACTATTATAAACATCTTGGAAGCAGATGTAATGATAGTTCAAAACTTCTGAAATTATTCAGTTTTATGAGCTTTTACTAAAAACTAAGACTTCTAAACACATAATTATATATCCAAAGAGAAACATATCTTTCTTTCCCCTCCCCTTAAAACACACCACAAACATACACTCTCACACACTCACACTTACACATTTGTCTTTTTGGAAGAAAATTTCTTATATTACACACCATGGTGCTCTATAGTATTCTAAGCAAAATTTACTTGTATGAGTTTACAAAGTAAACCAAAGCAATAAAAACATGTTGCCAATGTAAATAGTATCTCCACAGAGAGGAAAAAAGTAAATAACTACAGAAAAAGGGGAGAGGATATAAAGGAAAGCCCCCTACTTGAGAGTCTCTTCTCAATCTGAATCATATTTAAGTTTATTTGCAGAAATTATTGCATTCTCATTGTGAATCTATTGTCCAACTTAAAAGAAAGCAGGGATAAAATATGTCATTTCCATTAAGGATATAAATGCACTAAATTGTTGAGTCCTTTATCTAACAGTAGTTACTAAATTTTCCATTTATCTATGTCTGTATGTATGTGTGTACATATAAGATGTTAAGGTAAATTTGGCACAATTTAAAACATTAGGGAGAAATTCATTTCTTGTATTTAGAGACACAAATATTTAGTAGGCAAATAAAATAGGCACAAAATTAACCAGAATTACTCTGTGCAGAAATCTGGGCCTCATGCTTAGCCTTTGACTTATATTTTCTGGGCCAATCAAGACTTCTAGTGTTGGCAGTGCTGTGTGGCCAATGAGAACCCCGTTGAGAGCCTGCAGGCCTTACTGCCTCCAGAGGTAGAATTTAATACACTAAAAAAGAAGAAGGAAGGAAGGAATAGGTGTTTCTGATATAGCCCACCCGTGGTCACAGTGGCCTGCCCTTGGGCACAGTAGGCTCTCTCTAGGACCAAGGGGTGACACCCAGGTCAGAAGCTGGCCCAAGCCCTTTGGAATCTCAAGGGAATTTAAGCTCCTTGGGCAAAGATGACGTAGCATGGAGCTTTGTCCTGGGACACTGGGACTGATTGAGGTGTGGGCTGAGGACTCCCAAAGCCTCCAGGAGTAGAAGACACATAGCTGTGCATATTGAGTACCCAAGGCCAGGGGTCCCCCGGCTTTTGTGTGTCCCCAGCGAGACCACAAACCTCACAGTGTTATGCTCAGAGTTTTGATATAGTCACAAAACATTTATAGTTTAGTTGCCTTTTAAAACCATTTTACCATGTACATTTTGCCTTTTCCAATAAGCTTCCTGAGGTTATCCTTTTTCAGGAATATCAAAATGAATGACAGTCTGGAGAATTTTGGCGGTCAGAGTTTGCACTCTGGGTTTTTCTCCTTAGTGGTCATGGTGCAGTTAGTTAAGGACGTTTTCTCCCACATAACTAGAGAAGCAGGGATAGGTTCCCACAATCCCAGAACTACTGGTCTTGATGTTGACAAGTTGTCTGGGAGACACCCAGAGGATGCTGAATAAAACAGAGTCCGCAGTGCCTGCCAGAGCCCACAGCCAAGCACTTCATTTTGAGCAAGCATTAATTATATTTGTTATTAACTAACAGTCTCATACTTCCCTGCAGCTTTAATTTCTCATTTTGACTTGATGGGTGACAGGAACAGCCCCAAGTGGGGCCCACACAGAGCCTTGGACCTTCGTGGTTGTGAAGGACCCAGATATGAAACATGAGATTCGCAAGATCATAGAGGAGGAAGAAGAAATAAACTACATGAAGAGAATGGGGCACCGATGGGTTACAGACCTGAAGAAACTGAGGTACAAAAGTTGGTGAAATTAGGGGTGTCTGGCTTGGCCTCTTAAGATGAAGGAACTACCACTGCTCCTTTTTTAGTTCTTTGGCACCAGAGGACAATTTTCTCCTAAGACATCTAAACCTCATCAAGATTGATGTCTTATGGAGTTGTAACTTATCTTTGTGCTCTGGAGCAAGTGTGGGGGTAGTAATAATGAGTATATAAACCTTACTGTGTATTCATGGGATAAACCTGGATAGGTAAAAGTTGAGTCTCTATACTTGGAGAGATGCTATATTCTAGGTGTGCACAGTACTTACAAAATAATGTTGTCCCTCCCACACTTTCCTCAGCAGTGGCAGAATTAATTGCTCTCATCTAAGTGCTGGGTCTCCTGATTGGCTGGGTTCAGGGTGGAATCAGAGGGGTGTAGCAATTGTTTTCTTGTGCTGAGTCAGTTTCTGGGTGGGGTTCACAAGAACAGTTGAGTATGTTCCTAGGTATCGGTCACTGGTCAGCCACTGAATACTGGAAGGTATCTCAAAAACTACCCTTAGGTTTAGAAAAGTTGATGTTATCTATGGAGAAAGTTAAAAATCTTTATGACCATCAGCAATGTGACTCCTGAGTAGCAATTATAGGAAAGCAAGCGAGGGGACAGTGGCTAGTTATTATCATTATTTTTAGCTATGCCTGTGCCTCTGCAGAGTTTAGGTTCAGTGGCTCACCCAACATGGCCAAGCTTGTCTGGCTCAAGTGCATCTTCTAAACCATGAACATTTCTCCCTCTTCATCAGGAGAAAAGAATCAGTAGCAGTCAAACGTGACTAAGCTGGCTGAAGTATGGTAAAGTAGCTTTGAAAGTGTAACCTGTAGATATTGCTAGTCTAGGAGGAACCATGGAAAAATACACAGTGAGCTTATTGCACTTCAAAAACAGCGAAGCCGTAACTAGGCCAGAAATGAAGTGAATGGTGACCATCTCTTGCTAATTAATGAAATGCTACATCCTAAGGAAAATTCCAATATATGGAATTGTATGACTATCTCTCTTTTGAATATCTATGCTAGAATGAAACTTCTGCCAAAATGTATGGGACAGGGTAATGGAATCAAGAAAGAGATATTTTAAGCTAGAAAATGAAAATTTCAACTCCATATTTATATGACACAGGAATGGCCTCCTACTCCCACTAAAGTTTCCCTCCTTTTCTCCATAACTGGGCACACTGCACTGCCATCCGCCCGCCTGCGATTTCAGTTTAACCTCCTGTGCTCCAGCTCTTCTCTTGGCTCTGCCTGGGGCGCCTTCCCCAACCCCCTTTTTCTGCCATGGCCTTCAATGCCTTGAGGCCATTTCTGGGAATTTTCTCCCAATCTTCATAGTCAGGATTAACATTTCAGTTTTGAGGGGCTCCCCATGCACTTGGTTTATACTTCTTTGACAGCACGTACCAGGGGTCATTTTACCGAATATTGTCTTAGTGCACTCTGAGTCACAGGATCCACCCTTATATCTTCCAGCATTTCATATGCCTTGCTGTACCAGGCACTTATTAATACATGTTTATTGAACTGAATGATGTTGGATGGTGTGGGGGTGAGGGGAAACTCCCCCTTTCCCCCAAAAATTCACTAAAAGGTCAACTCACAATTAAGGCAGATTAATAAGAGAAAGAAATTTATTTACTGCACTCATGGGGAGAATCACAGAGTGATTACTCAGTATCCCAGTGGGGGCCAGAAATTTTTATGCCTTCCTTTTAGAGGAGAGGGGAGATGAGGCACATAGGTAATTCTGTTTAGAGGCAATAAATGGCTGCTAGGGAGGATGAATAGATGGGGAAACAGATTGGCTTGTAAATTAACCTGAGAGACAGTTGTCATATTTAAATGGTTTGGGCCAGGTCTGGTTGCATTTTTGATCTTATTTCTTTTAATGTGTTGAAATGACAGGAAAGGGAAAGGGAAGTCAATAGTTTTTTGGATGGGTCTGTCTGGTTCTGCAGATGGAGGGAAAGCCCCTTCCAAGGGCCTATTGATCTCTAAGGGCCTCTCATTCAAAATATACTTTATACCAATGAGTTGTATTTTGGGGTGAAATTTTCTAAGCTCCTTCAACAGAAAAAGATGAACAAGGCGCAAACGAACAAAAATTATGTCCTTTTTCAATTTAATAAAAAAGACAAGTAAGCTTGTTTTTATTTTTATCATAAGTAAGCTAAGATAATAAAAATAGAACCCAAAATAAGAACAAATAATCTCCTGGATCTCTTTTCTGTCTGCAGAACCAACTGGATTAAAGAATACTTGGACACTGCCCCTGTTTTGATTCTCATTTTCAAACAAGTACATGGTTTTGCTGCAAATGGCAAGAAAAAGGTCCATTACTACAACGAGATCAGTGTTTCCATCGCTTGTGGCATCCTGTTAGCTGCCCTGCAGGTACGTTGCCCCTCCGGCGAGGCCCAGAAAAAGGAGAAGTGATATTTGAGAGTGAAAGGCTGACCTTGTTAGACCATTTCAGCTAAGTTTTAAATTCAGGTACATTTGGAAATTGTTTTATCTAAAAGCTGAATTCCTACATAAGGTAACTCTGATGTGAAAACTGACTCTGGAAACCCACACCGCTGAGCACAATGGTTCAACAAGCTGAAATTCTTCCTGAAAGTGCACTTGTAACATCATTTCAGGGTTAGAAACATTGCGGTTGAGGTTGACTTCATCTGTTACAAGTTCTAAGGGTTTTGACAGACTGAGAAATTGCCAAGCCTGAAAGTCACAGAGACTAACTCCCTCTACGTGTTTGCTGTTGCTATCTGAGCTGAAGGAATAATTAAAAAGCCACAAGGAGAACTCTTTCCTGGAGCTCCTAGACTGAGAAGTTTGCATGGTATTGCATTAGGAGGATGACAGTGAGCCTAAAAAAATTCCATCTATAAGTCAGCTAGGGTGCTAACATGAAACAGAACGGGATTGAAGTATATACCTTTCAAACTACTCAATGCATTCACTCAACAAGTATTTTCTGAGCAGCTCCTACATGGCAGTTCCTCAGAGGCACTGGGGGTAGTTGGTCTCATGAACCGTACATTCTGGTGGGGGCTGGGGTCTGGGTAGGGGGTGAGACAGACAGTAAACACATAAAATAAATACGGCAAACAAGATTATAAGAGGGAGGGATCATACTTTCAAGGGACAATTGATTAACAAATAAATGAGCTTATTCACTATCTCAAAGAAAAATATGTGTGCCGAATAACACCTTGCAAAAAATATCTTCATTGTTATGCAACAGAAATGTTTTCAGATTGTATGAAAAATTGTCCTGAAGGAACTGGCGTTTGATTTCCTTACTGAGTCGGCAATCAGATAAAGGAATCATTGTGTAGCATGAGACCTCAGGACACCCCATCTATTCTAGGGTCACGGAAGAAGCAGTTTAAGCCCTCAATGGGCTCGGTGCACCACGTGTTCTCTGCCCCATGAAGCTGGCAGGCTCAGTCCGTTTCTCTTTACCATTGAGTTTGCTGCCCTCTAGCGTTCCACAAGGCTGTGCC
Source organism: Mirza zaza (assembly GCA_008750895.1). Taxonomy (NCBI): domain Eukaryota; kingdom Metazoa; phylum Chordata; class Mammalia; order Primates; family Cheirogaleidae; genus Mirza; species Mirza zaza. The sequence continues at coordinate 29,445 of VSMD01067789.1, forward strand.
CACAATTCTGTGGGCAGCTCATGATTTGTGAGGGAGGAGAGAAAAATCTTCATGGAACCCTCATCTGGAGCTTGGTCACTAGTGAGGCACATATGACAGGTAGAGGCGACTTCCAGAACTTCTTCTCAGGCTTAGTGGTGGTGATTTCATTGGAAAACCTGAAGAGGGGCAGCTGGGGAAGTGTCTGGAAGCCATGCACTGTTTTTACTGAGATGCTCACTGTTCAGAGGCTTGAAGAGAGATGGATGGGGCACCCCCTGGCCACTGAGTCCCCCATCATGGGGCACTGGCATTTTCACTCGGCATCAGGCTCTGCTTCCGTCTTGATTCTGTAGTTGTAGGAACTCCTGGTGGTTGTAGTTGTTTAAAATAAAATAGGCAAGACCTTATTAATACATTAATTACCAAGATCTAGCAGCAGGAAGATGTAGAAAGATCTAGCAATATCTAGTGACCAAGATCTAAGTCTATTATTTTAAGTGGTGATGAATGTAATGATATTTTAAGATACCTATAACAACTGTGAACTGCTATGAAAATATCTGTGAATTTTATTGGTGACAAAGTCAGAGATATTGCTGACACTACTGTGGTTTGTCACCTTCCTTCATAATGGAAAAAACTGCTAAATTTCAGTAAGATGTTTATGGATATAAAGATGCATTTTTTTCCCCACCAAAGTTCACAAACCTGCTGAATTCAATCCTTGGTCCTTTGGGGGTCTGAGAATTTCAGGTAAAAAAAACCTCCTAACCTGTAATAAGACCAAAGCACTCAAATCAAGAGAGATCGAAAGATAAAATACTAATAGAAATCAGGTTAATATTACTAGGAGAAATTGCTTAATATATTTTGTATGTTCAGGAATGTCGACTGCCAAAGATATATAAAATTCAGTGTGGGGTAAAAGCTATGTCTAAAAAAAGGACCAAAATATAAAATGACATCAAATTAAGATGTAAATATTTTCTCAATGGAAAGTTCAAGATTTATCCATTCCAAATTTAAATACCATGTGAAGATATTATAAAGGAAGAGAAATGCCATAATAAAGGAGAGACAATCTAAGCTGATGATAGAAAGAGGAAATCAACAGACTTTTCCATGCACGTGTTCTTGAGAACACTCAGCATTATAAAATCTTTAGGAATCAAGGCATAGAATGATGCAGTATGAGAGACCTTCAGCAAGAGACCATATTAAGTCACTCAGTTTCATATCTATATCTATATCTATATACATAGATATATGTGCTGCCAGTTCGTGTAAAAGTATAGCACATACAATTATGTACAGTACATAATACTCGATAATCATAATAAATGACTATGTTTATGTATTTACTATACTTTTTATCATTATTTAGCAAGTACTCCTTCTACTTTTTAAAAGACAGTTAACTATAAAACAGCCTCAGGCAGGAGGCAGGTCCTTCTGCAGGTATCCAAAAGGCATTGTTATCATGCAGGAGATGACAGCTCCGTGTGTGTTTTTGCTTCTGAAGACCTTCTAGTGGGACGAGATGTGGAGGTAGAAGACAGCGATTTTTATGATTCTCACCCTGTGTAGGGCTAGACTAATGTGTATGTTTGTGTCTTTGTTTTTAGCAAAAAAAAAAAGTGTAAGAGGCAAAAGATTAAATAAATGTAAAAATAAAAAAGCTTATAGAATGAGGATTTAAAGAAAAAATATTTTTGTACAACTGTACAATGTGTTTGTGTTTCAAGCTAAGTGTTATTACAGAAGAGTCAAAAAGTTAAAAAAAATTAAAAGTTTATAAAGTAAAAAGTTACAGTAAGCTAAGGTTAATTTATTATGTTAATAGAATAAAGAATAATAGTAATAGAATAATAATAGGATAAAGACTAATAGAATAGAATAAAGAAAAATTTTTAAATAAATTGAGTGTAGCCTAAGTGTACAGTGTTTATAGTGTACAGGAATGTCCTAGGCCTTCACATTCACTCACCACTCACTCACTGACTCACCCAGAGCAACGTCTAGGCCTGCAAGCTCCACTCATGGTAAGTGCCCTATAGAGTTGGGCCATTTTTATCTTTTATGCAGTATTTTTACTGTACCCTTTCTATATTTAGCTACACAAATACTTACCATTGCATTTATAATTGCCTACAGTATTCAATACAATGACATGTGTATAGGTGTGTAGCCCAGGAGCAATAGGCTAAACCACATAGGTGTGTAGTAGGCTGTACCCTCTGGGTTTATACACTCTATTGTGTTCACACAATGAAGAAATCACCTAATGATGTATTTCGTAGACCTATTCCCATTGTTAACTGATACATGACTGTATACACACACACACACATATATAGGTTCAAATGCCAATATTACAAATATTGATTATAACCCTAGGCAGATAACCAGAATTCAGGAAAGAATATTTAGTAAGAAAATTATAATAGAATTTGGGCTGGAAACCTGCTTTGGTGGGCTGCTCTTATCACCTTGGTCTCGTACCAGGATACAGGTTGACCCCTTTGCTAAAAGGAACTGCCTGTTGTTTTTGCTATTGCTTTGGTATAGCTGGATTCCCCCAATTTCTTGCCATAAAATAACCATTCCTATTTCTTAAGCATCAATGAAAAATAAGACTAGCATTTTTCTGCTTCCAGAAGATTCCCACTGCTTGGTTAAAAGAAGTCGGTGAGTGGGCAGGTTGGGGGCACAGGTGAGGTTCACGGTACCCATCACCTGGGCCGGCAGCCTCTGTGCTGCCCAACTGTGGGGAAATGATGAGCTGATCAGGTGTGCTAAGGATGACGGTCCCCAGGCTGGAGGCAGAGCTGGGATGTTGCCAGCTGGCTTCACAACGCGTCCTTTCCTCTCCTGTTTTAGAATGCGGGACTGGTGACTGTCACTACGACGCCTCTCAACTGTGGCCCTCGTCTGAGAGTGCTCCTGGGCCGCCCTGCACATGAAAAACTGCTGATGCTGCTGCCCGTGGGGTACCCCAGCGAAGATGCCACGGTGCCCGACCTCAGACGGAAACCTCTGGACCAGATCATGGTGACAGTGTAGGCAGGAGCCTTCAGGGAGCTGTGCGAGGACGGTGCCCAGGCTCCTCCCGGCGACTCTGCCTACCCCTCTCGGGTCCCCTGGCGGCTCTCTCTAGGTGTGGGGTCCCCCCCGCCCTCCACTTCACGGGGTGTCCACTCTACCTGTCAAATTGGATAAGTCCTGTTTCTTTCTTACCCACTTTGGAAATGCATTAATGCTTCACAAAGAACATGCCCCGGTCTTAAAAATCATTCTAGAAAATCACTGCTGACGTCTTTCTTTTATTTTTTAAAAACTCGCATAGAGGAAGGAGTCATCAGAAAATGTAATGTAGCCCCAAGAGTTAAGCTATGTGAGGACTCTTGAATTTAAATTCGGACTAACCAAATGGCCTCCTGCCCCCCTGATTTCTGGCAGCTTCTAGAGAAAGGGTGTGCTTTTGAGATACAATTTTTAACTGAACTTCAGGGATATTTTTCCAGTTTCGAATAAGTAACCATCAAAGTAACTAAAACGTCACCCTCACAGCCCAGGACAGGGCATGCTTGGGTAACAGGGGTCCGGCTGGTGTCATCTGAGCATATGAATGCACGATTGCACTGTCCAGTGGTGTGTGGGAGCTGCCTGGTAGTTCCTGGAAGCTGTTAAATATTTGAGAATTTTGCAAGCCAGTTAGTTTAAGTATTAAACATTTATAGACTGAAATTGCACGTGGTGGGTGAGCTTACACCACAGCAACTGGAAAACATTACAACTAGGGCTCGCTTCCTTTTTCTTAACCACTTTGGGACTAGCGTCGACTATAGTCGACAGCCACAGATGAACGCACACAGCGACTTTAGCCGACAGCTGTGATATGACTTTTCTAATTTTTCATTTACCAAAATAAAATTGTGAACATTTAAAAATAACGTAATGAAAACATATATGTATACGTTACCTATTCTGATTGACATTACAAGTAAAGCTGCCTGTAAAGTAAAACAAGCTTTCAGTGCTTTCAAGCTTTCCTCATCACACAAGAGCAAAACGGATTCGTCATCAATGCACAACACACACTACCGTGCAGACTGTGAGCGCTGGCCGTGGGCAAGGTTTTGCGGCTGGTGAGCGCCATACCGAAGTGGTTAAAGACAACTGTTTTCCAAACAGCTGTGTTTCCCTTCTTTTCTCCTTTACCCACGAAAGACGCTTTTGGCTTTTCTCTTTGTGATAGTACAGCTGTCTGGGACTGACGGGTCACAGGTGCCATCGTACCTCTGCCTCCCGGGGGCATTGTACCCACGGGCACACTGACACCTCGGGTAGCTTCCGTCGAGCAACTCTGCTCTCCCCTTCATCCCCTTCCACTCTTTTTCCTTCTATTTTTTTTTTTCTCAGATCCCTTGAGAAAAATCTCTCTTGCCTCTTTTCATTCCATCTGTGAGTCACACAATGCAAGGAAAGCCTTTGATGTCATTGACAAGAGCAAGAGCTGGCGACAACCGTGTTTCAGAGGAAGAGAAGACCTTTCTTTGCCTTGAAGTTGATTAGACATTACAAGAACCGGTGCCTTCAGCCTCTGAGGTCTGCTGAAATACCCAGAAGTCTCTTCTGCAGTCTCCAAAATGTTCCATCTATGTCTTTAGTTTTCTCTAAACATTGTTTTCTTCAAATCTACATATTTTAATAAATACAGACTTTCTTACTTATATTTTATTTCTATTCTTTTTTAAAAAAAATTAGTATGGGAAAGGTATTAGTCCCCAACTTTTCATTGAAAATGGGAGTTGTTTTAGCTGCACTGTGGCTTTGTTATTTAGGTGGGCTGCAGTGGGAACCTGACCACTACGCAGCATTTGGTTTCACAGGACAAAGATGCCCTGAATTCCACGCATCAGAATAACAAACGCACTTTGGCATTCAGTGGAAGGAAACTGAAGCTACATTTATAAACATCTCTATTTATTAAGTCTAAAAACTGAGCCCAGGGAATTCTTTGCTAGCGTTTTACTTCACCCTGCCGGGGAGGGTTGGGGTGGAGAAGAAATCCTTGCTTCCTCCTTAAGAGCCCCAGGAAGAGGAGTTGGGCCTGGGGCAGAGAGGGGATCAGGCCATTGTAAGGGTCCGGGTACAGCCACCAGCTGCAGAGCCACTAGAGAGGAAAGAGAGGGTCAAGGCTGCCATGTGAGTTAGGGGCCCTCAGTCAACACATTGCAAAGATCTGGCCACCTTTGGATCACTGCACCCAGAAACACAGCCCTAACTGTTCACAGGTGCTGAGCAAAAACGTCCAGGCATAGGTATGGGAAGGGCATAGCAGGCTTTCTCGTTGGGGGATGCAATCGATAATAATTCTGAATTGAGATAACAGGCCACAGAGAGACCTGAATTGAGCTTGCTCTCCTGGTACTCGCCAGCTGGGTGGCCACAGAGAGTTTTATCTTTCTAAGCCTCATTTTCTTCACCTGCAAAATGAGCATAAGCGTATAGCATCACTATATGCTACACACATTTGGCCCTCCCTCCCAAAAAGACACCCTTTAAGAGTCTTGCCCTTAATGCACTAAATAGCTTTAAAATGTAAACAAAATGAATCTGCTGTCTCTCTTGCACCTGAGCTGTGTTTCAGATGCATCAGGTTATGTCCTGGGAGCCTCTCCCTGGGCCCTCTATAGAAGTTCTTTAGTCAGAATAACAATTTTAAAAGCTCATTGAAGCTGGCATGGTGGCTCACACCTGTAATTCTAGCACTTTGGGAGGCTCAGGCGGGAGGATCAATTAAAGACAGGAGTCTCAGACCAGCCTGAGCAACATAGCAAGACCCAGTCTCTACAAAAAGTAGAAAAATTAGCCAGGCATGGTGTCACATGCCTGTAGTCCCAGCTATTCTGGAGGCTGAGGAAGGAGGATTGCTTGAGCCCAGGAGTTTGAGGTTGCAGTGAGCTATGATGACGCTATTGCACTCTAGCCCAGGCAAGAGAGCGCGAGACGCTGTCTACAAAACAAAACTCACTGAAAGACATATATAAGGCCGTAAAGTAAAATCCAATGACAACAGATCAGTGTTAGAAAAGGGGGCAAATCTGACTGTGGTCTCTAGACTCTGCCCCTCACACACCAGGTCAATGGACTCTCATTAAAGTTCCTGGAGAGAGGGGGCTGGGACCAAACAAAATAGCTGCTCCCCGAAGATCTCTCCAGATCTCTCTAAAGCTCAGCCATTTAATCCAGTCTAAGGTAGGGGATTGCCTTTGAAGAGACATCAGACAGTTTTGCCTACCCAATCACAACTGATAAGCAACTCATATCTTTGCTGCTTTCTTTTGAGAATGCAGCCCAGGAAGGTCACAAAACTCCAAATCCTCTTTCCATCTGTCTCTCTCTCCACGCGTATCTACCAACGCACCACAGCTGCTTGCAAAGTGCACGCCGTCCCTATTCATTAATCGTCTCGAAGTTCTGCCACAGACATCCCACCGGCCCTCTTGTATCCCGAGCTCCTTTCTACTTGCTGTATTCTTTTTTTTTCTCTCTCTCGCCTTCCCCGTTATGAACCCAGCTGGGCTTTCTAGCTTCAGGCCTCTTCCATACATTATTCTGACCTGCTGACAAAGGCCTCAGCCCAGCAGGTGGGGGAGACCTTTCACGCGCGGGTCAGGGAGAGAAGAGGCGCTGAAGCCTCAGCTGTCAGTTCCCTTCACCAGGTGCGGCCACTAGACTCGAAGGGAGGTGGAGCCCAGCACATGCGCACATGCACTTTGGCGTCGCAGCCTGGTTTTCATTCCTGATCTGCCAGGCACCTACAGGGAAAATCCTTCCATCCATGGTGACCTTGAGCGAGTGACTTAACTAAGACTCTCATCTGATGTGTAAAATAGGGCTAATCATACTTGCTGTCTTACTCCGGCTGCTGTAGCAAATTTCCATAGGCTGAGTGGCTTATGTCGATCCAAGTAAATGGCCAAGGCAAAATCTCAATCGATGGAGGTTTATTAAGCCGAAGTTGAGGACATGCCCAGGAAAACACGAACCACAGACAAGCTTATGGCTGTTTTTCTGAAGGGGAAGTTGGAAATGTCAGCATTTCAAAGGCAATAGAGAAGGATAAAGGTGTGTGTGAGGGAGGGGCTGATCCAGCAAAGTGGTGACATTCCTGTGAGTCCCCAGAAATCTACATTTTACATAAAATAAGGGGAATTAGAAGAGAAAAGGGGAGTGAAGGAAGCATCGGTTTTGCAGATGTCCCTGGGTAGGTGGAAGAGTGTCTGATTCTGTCTTGTCTCACGTTGTTACTGGTAAAGTAAATGTGTATTTCATCATTAGTGTAGCAGTGAGTAGGCTTTAGCTGTAGGTGCTAGACATAGTTATAATTTGTATGTCCTTGTTTATGGGAAGTGGGCAGAGAGTTTTCTTAATGGATGATCTGTGGGGCCCATTCTTCACAGGTGCCTGAGGCCTTTATCTTCTCTTTTGGATGAAGAGTTGTGGGGGGGGTAGGGGGGACAGGGCTTGGCCCTGAGACTTTGGTTTCTTTTTATACTTATAAACAACAGAAATTTATTTTTCACAGTTGTGGTGGCTGAAAGTTCAAGATCAGGGTGCTAGCCTGGTTGGGTTCTGGTGAAGGCCCTCATGTGGGCTGCAGACTGCTGCCTTATTGTGTCCTCATGTAATGGGAAAAGGGTTAGAGAGCTCTCTGGGGGCCCTTTTATTTATAAGGACACTAATCCCATTCATGAGGGTTCCACCCTCATGACCTAATTACCTTCCAAAGACCCCACCTCCTAACACCATCGCATTAGGGTTAGGGTTTCAACATATGAATTTTGAGGGACATAAACATTCAGTCCATTGCCCTTGCCTTAGAGGGTTTGGCATGCTGTTTGGTGCACAGTTAGCATTCATAAACGGAAGGTGCCTTATTGTGGTGGTTGGTGTAAGCACTGTTGTCACTGTAAGGCAGCTCGTCTTTGGGATCCAGGTGGGCAAAGGTAACAGAGGCAGGTGAGAGACACCCTCCTCTTCAGAGCAGCCGGACCGTGCCTCAGGGGAGCTGGCCCAGAGGGAGTCGGCTTCACCCTGTCAGAGAACTTGAAATCATTTTTTTCTCTGTGTAGTTAATGTTATCTATTTGATATGCAGTTAGGTTATTGATTTATGTTTGCAGGCATTTTTTAAAATTTTTATTTAAAAAATGACAATAGAAAGATCTGGCCATCACTTTAACCAGGTGGTATAGCCCTAGCACAGCCTTGGTAGGATGACCAGCATCCAGCACCTCCTGCTGGGATGCACTGTGAAGTACACTTGCCAAAAATGCCTCAACGGAAACTAAGCAAGTCTCTATGCCTAACTTCCAGTGCGCAGTGAATACGGAGGAAAGAGAAAAAGTCAAGGACATGGTGGAATAATCAGAATGTGAGTCATTCTACAAGAAATGATCCCAGACTCTCTAAGGAATCAGTGTCATGAGGGGGGAAAATAGGACAAAGACTGTCTGTTTTATTCTTGCTGTTCGAGGTGTGATCCTGCACCAGAAGCATCACTGCCATCACCTGGAAGTTTGTTAGAATCAAGACTCTTGGGCCCCGCCCCACTCGAACCCCTGGAATCACAATCTGCATCTTCACAACATCCCCAGGTGATTCGCGTGCACTTTCAAGTTTGAGAAGCTCCACTCCAGGTAACCAGAGACATAACCAAAGGCAAAGTGTGATCCTTGATTGGACTTTGGTTTAGGAAAACACAGCTATAAAAGGCAACTAGGAGCTAGGTGTGGTGGCTCATGCCTATAATCCTAGCACTCTGGGAGGCCAAGGTGGGAGAATCGCTTGAGCTCTGGAGTTCAAGACCAGCCTGAGCAAGAGCAAGACCCTGTCTCTACTAAAAATAGAAAGAATTAACTGGGCAACTAAAAATAGAAACAAAAAATGAGCCGGGCATGGTGGCGCATGCCTGTAGTCCCAGCTACTTTGTAGGTTGAGACAAGAGGATCTCCTGAGCCCAGTAGTTTGAGGTTGCTGTGAGCTAGGACGGCACTCTAGCCTTGACAACAGAGAGAGAGACTCTGTCTTAAAAAAAAGAAAAAGACAACTAGGGAACTTTGAATGTGGATTTGCTATTAGGCGATATTATAGTTATGTGAGTGAGGCATGCTGAAGTATTGAGGGGAGAATCATAATATCTACAACTTCAAAGAAAAAGAAGGTATGTGTGCATGTGACTGTGTGTTCTGAGAGAGACAGCACCTTAATATGGGAAAATGTCAGGTGCCACATATACAGTTTTCATTACATCCTTATTTTAAATTTGTGTTTGAAATTTTTCAAAGTAAAAAGTGGAGAAACAAAAGAACACAGTCAAATCTGAATACAAATGCCACATGTAAATAAGCATTTCCTTCAGTTCTAGAAACGATTTGCCCAAAAATGCCTATCTCTAAGTTTAGAGATTTACTGGAGGCAGCAGATATCACACTTATTTTGTTAGAGTATCTTCAAATGTCCCCCAACTAGACAGTTCAAGGCATGAAAATAGGAACCTTAGGAGAATAAGGCCAGAGACTTACTGTTCTCCAAAGGTTTTTTCCTTCTGATATTTAAAAACTCATTTATTCAGTACCTCCCGTAACCAGATGGTAAATTCTAAGACCTCTTGTCAACCGTGCTCACCTCTGTATTCCTAGTACCCAGAACAGTGGCTGCGACATGAATATTTCTTGAATGGCTGAAGAGATGGAGGCCGAGAGGAGTGCTGTGACTTGTCTAGGGTCACAAAACTATCTTAGTGACCAAGTGGGACTTGAGCCCAGGCTGCTGGCTCCCTAAAACCTGACTAAGGGAGCAATTATTGTAAAAAGGATCCCCTGAGCTATGGTTCCAAAGGTCCAGTCCCCAGGAAGAAAGTCTTGCATGAGCTCACACTGAGTAACTGGGGCCCTTCCCAGGGTGTCTGAGCTGGTGTGGGTCGGACACATACTCCCATATGCAGATGGGAGTTGCAGTTCCAGGAGCTTCTTTAGCAGGTGCAGATCTGCCTACGAATGCAGGGCTAGAGCTGCTGTGGTGACAGAGCCGTGGTGGCAGGAGAACCCCAGCAGGGTGGGAATGGCAGGGGACGCGGCCACTCTGCTGACCCACCAGAGGCTCCCTGTACAAAGCCCTGAGATCATGTCAATCTTTAATTTAAAATGCAAAGAGGCCTTTTCCCCAACTCCCCACACACCCTTGTGAGAGCAGCCCGGGAGATTCCTTTGAGCCAAGAAGGGCCGCAGTGGGACAGCACAGACAGGCTTGGAATCTGTTGGTTTGAGGTCTTTGGTTTGTGTTTATCCTGGCCTTTCTTTCTAGCTGATTTGCATTTGGTTTTCAGCCCACTCTGTCTTGGATCCAGCCTGAAATGGACAAATCATTTAACTAGCAAGCACACGGCAGGGCCGCCAAAGGGATGAAAGTGAAACCCCCAAAGTGGGGTTGAGGAAGGGCAGTTGGAGAAAGGGGAGAGGAGGAAAGAACGACCGGGTGGGAAGCAGAGAGTAGCTGGGACGTGAGCTCACAGAGGCTGTGATGGTGCCTCCTCGTCCCCGAGCACCAGGGCCAGGGGCTCGGCCAGGTCGGATACCTGGAGGGAGAGAGAGAGAAGCTAGGCTAAGCGTGTGTACAGAAAGTATGCAAAAGTGACGGCCAGGTGTGGTGGCTCACACCTGTAATCCCAGCACTCTGGGAGGCCAAGGTGGGTGGATCGCTCAAGGTCAGGAGTTCGAGACCAACCTGAGCAAGAGCAAGACCCCGTCTCTACTAAAAATAGAAAGAAATTCACTGGACAACTAAAAATATATAGAAAAAATTAGCCAGGCATGGTGGCACATGTCTGTAGTCCCAGCTACTTGGGAGGCTGAGGCAGGAGGATTGCTTGAGCCCAAGACTTTGAGGTTGCTGAGAGCTAGGATGATGCCACGGCACTCTAGCCCAGGCAACAGAGCAAGACTCTGTCTCAAAAAAAAAAAAAAAATGAGTAGCCCACGAATCTAGTAGGGGGCTACCCAGCACTTGGTCAATCTGCTCCCCCAGGGGGCCCATTCAATCATATGCCCCATGGTTCCCCTGCTTCCCCCTCATTCAGACCCAGCATACCCTCCCATGCCCTTCTCCCAGATTTATGTTTCCATCCTTTAAGCCCAACTTTATGTCACTTTGTTAAAGAAGTCTCCCCAGCATCTCCAATCAGGCTTGAGTAAGGAAAGACCAAGGCTGGGCTCATCTCTCTCCTCTGAGCACCCATGGGGTCCTCTCCTGCAGCACCTGCTGCCTGCTGTGGATCAAGCCCCCTACTAGACTCTCAGCTCTCAGAGAGCAGGACCAGTCTGACTCAACTCTGCGTCCTCTGGCCATCTCACACAGGGCCTGGCACATGGTAGGGCCATGGTAAGTATTGGCTGTAGAAATACCATTGTAGAGAATCCCTGCAATTTGAATGATATTGCTGGATGGTTGCAAGACTTCCCCAAAATCTTTTCTGCAATTTTGGTGGGAAACTCTTAGGAAAAAAGGGTGCCCAAGCCTCTCTGATTTAGTAGCTAGATCAGGGGTGGGGAACGTTTTCATGTTGGAAGGACACATTTAAGAAACTTCAATTAGATATACTTAAAAATGTACATTATTTAGTAAAAATCTAACTGCTATGTACTTAATAATTTCAAAAAATGAAAACTATTTGTTAATTTTAAAGTTAACTAACCTTTTAATGACTTTGTTGTGTCTGCTTTTTGTTGGAAAGCATTTGAATATTTGCGTGTAGCATGGAACTCCCCAGTTTCAGTTGATCCTCTAGATGAGTTTCAGTCATTTGTGACCTTAAGGGTGTCCTGATTTGGGTTAGGTAGAAGAATGTATATTCGCAGCAGTAAGTGGTGGAAAAGCCAGAAAGCATTTTTCAGGCATGTTGCCAAAAGCATGGATATTCTGCTGCATTCTTCCATATCTCAATTGGACCGTTCTTAGCATCAAACAATGACTTTAAAGTGTTATCTACTGAGAGCTCAATCAATTCCATCTGTAATTCTTTAGATGCCTTGGTGATATCAACGAGGTGAGGCTAAAATACTAATTTGAGTGTGATGTCATGATTCTCAAGGTCAGTGAACATTTTATTGTATTCTCCAATTAATAGGTCTATAATAGCTCTGTATTCTTCAAATGATTTGCATATATCATCCTGCTCATCAATGATCTTTGCTAACTGGGGGAAATGTTCATCCAAAATTTCCTTTTGAAAAAAAGAGCTTTTTTCAGAATGCTTGCATTTTTTGCCACATATTATATATAGACTTGGTTTTACCTTGCAAAAAATATTCGTCATTTTGATTTGACGTGATATCACACAGAAATGCTGCATTCCTATAGAAATCTTCTTTTAATAATTCACATTGTTGATTCAGTTCTTTATAAAATCTAATTATTTGTTCTAGAAGAGATAAAATTTTGGCTAACACCTGGCCCTATGATAGCACTTTAGAATGATATGGTGAATCCACACTGAATACCTTGTTGTTCAATTTTGCATGTTGAAATTGATGATGCCATGTGCATTTGCATCAATATAGTTAACAATACTTACAACTTGTTGCAAAGTGTCACTTAAAGTAATGGGTTTAGCACAGAGATTTTGCTGATACAAGATACGATGAAAAGAAATGAGAGCATCTGGATCTGTTAATAATTTTTTTATTTGCGCAATAAACCCTTCATGTTTTCCTTTCATGGAAGGTGCACCATCTGTACATATACTCACTAAATTTATCAAATTCAGTCCAACTTCATGACATTTATCTTGAAAGTTGTTAAAAATATCTACTCCTTGTGTTCTGTTTGCAAGAATGGCCAAAGTGAATAACTCTTCATAGAAAAGAAAATCTTCTGTTTTGATCAGAATGAGGTACAAAATTTTAGTCAAGTCAGTAGTATCAGTTGATTCATCCAAAGCAATAGAACAATATATATTAATATTTTCCTTTTGAAGTATTTCATGAAGTTGTTCTGTTAATTTGAAGGCTAATTCATGCTGCTGATCAGATATGGTTCTCCTAGAAAGAGGCAGTTGTTTGTACTTTGAAATATTATTGGAGTCTAAGCATCCTACAACTTTGACAATGCATTCTTTCACAATTTCTACATCATTGAATGGCTTCCCTTTTCTCCCTGAGTAGATAAGCTACTTTATAAGTTGCTTCAGTGGCGTTATTTCCAGATCTTATTGCTGCTTGAAAGAATTGTCTTTGCTTTTACTTTTCATTTTTGCAATACAACCTTTCCTGCCTCTTCCTCTAATTTAAAATATTTGTGGTCCTTATGAGTGTCATAATGCTGATGAGCATTGAATTTCTTTAATGTTGATATTGCAGTTTCACAAAGCAGCAAATTATCTTATCCTTAGCAGAAAGAAGATAATATTGCAATTCCCAATCCTCATTAAAAACTCTGTTTTCTTCCTTCAGCGTTCTCTTGGTCTTCTTTGGCATGATGGGCTGTTAGGCAGACAGAATTAAAAAATACTGTAGAGCTGTGCAACTATTCACAAATTCCACTTCAAACAGAAGCACAGTGCACCATTGTCAAAAGCTAATAACAGACTGGCGTACTCGACCCCCATAAATTCTCGGCAATTAGCCTCCTGCAGTAGTGGTACCCATCGGGTGGGGGAAGTTAGAACTAAATCATGAGTGTAGCAGCCGTTGACTTGGCCCTTATGGCTTACTAATGTTCTAATAGTGCCAGTTAATTTGGGAGGATTATTTTGTTGAAACTTATTTTATTCTTTGGTATTTTAAATGCATTCATTTTAAAGATAAAATAAAAATATGAAAGATAAACAAAATGTATTAATAAAAATAAAAGGATTTGTTCGATAAAATTTGGATTTAGTCAAAAGGCCACACTTAAGCACCTAGAAGGCCACGTGTGTGCAGGTTCCCCACCCCTGAGGGAGATGGATAAACAAGCTACAACACAACCCACATAATTAGGGGGAGTGTGGGAGTATGTGTGAGTGTAAGGGGAGTGTGCAAAGTAGGGTGGCAGGAATGGGTTAAACTAAGTACAACCTCTTCCCTCTTTGGCACTCTGGGCTTATAATTGAATTTTTGGTCATAAACTAGGAGCATTGGGCTGACTAAACACTGTGTTTCTGTAAAGCTCTTTACTGAAAAAGGGGTTGAAAGGCTATTTCTAAGCCCATGCTCTGCTCTTAGAAGGAGTGAAGGCCCCCATGTTGCTGCACTCTAAGAAAGGGATTATAGGGCATATCAGACAAGACCTAGCCAGGTAAAGAGATGCCATTCTAATTATTACCAGAAGGATAATTTAAAACAAGAAATTAATTGCATAGGTGATGGGGATATTGAAAAGCCAGAGATGGGACAGTGAGGCAAGGGGTGATTGGGCCTTACTGTCCTGTCTCTGGTTTTTCATGTCACTGGCCTCCCCCAGTACTGGAGGGACGGGAGAAGGGGTCCCCACCAGAGCCCAGTGTCTGGGAGCACCTGGAGGAACACAGACAGCTTGCCAGGTGGGGCTGGCGCTGGGGATGCAGCCCAGCCAGGGACATTGCCCAGAGCAGGCAGAGACGGGAGGCATACTCTGATTTTTCTCTTCCTCCCACCAATGCTTCCCCATGGCTGAACCAACCTCCCTCCTTTCCTTCCTCTTTCCTTACTTCTTTCCCTGTTTTTAAGGTAAACTTCTTTTAAAAGAAGGGAAATTTTTTTCCTATAGCTTACTAGTATATGTAGAAAAGAAAATAGCTCGTTTAAAATAAAAATTTAAAACTATAGTGCCTTGATAGCCCTGAGAGCAACAAGGAATGACACCTTTTTCCTCCCCGATCTCAAAGCACCCACGTGAACTGTGACGCATGTCCCATTTCACTCAAGGCGCAGTGGGACTCGGTGGCCGGGTAGACAACCCGGCTCTGCTCCGACTGTGTGACCTTGGGCAAGTGTTTCAACATCTGCGTCGAGTATTCTGGTCTGTAGAAAGGCGGAGACAATAACAGCAGTGCCTGCTTCAGAGGGCCAGTGTAAGGGTTATGGAGTTAACGCATTTACGAGCCTTAGAACAGCGCCTGGTGAACAGTGCGGGAGCTCGGACCCGGAGAAGATTCCTCAGTGTTCCTGGGTATCAGCCACCTTCCAGTGAAGACAGCCGGCTTCAGCAGTCCTCCTCCTGTGGCAATATTTAGACTCGGAGATCAAATATCATCAATTTTTAGCCTTTAATCAAACACACACTATTTCCACCAGTGGGAGTCAAAGTGCTGTCTTGGCACCCCGACAAATGTCATCTGGCCAGGACCCAACTAAACCAGAAGCAGGAAGTAGGAAAGACAAAATAAGCCCCTCTTTTGTCTCAAAAGGGTCATTTCAAAGACTGCTCAGCTCAGCTGCTACACCAGCACGAATCAGGGTCAATGTGCTACACCTGCAGAATCAGGGGCCTGTCACCGGCTGGGGACACGGCCACCCAGCACCAGGCCAGAGTGCCTGAAGAGTTCAGAGGGCGTCTGCCTCACCGTTTGGTCAGCAGGTCGGACCTGCTCATGCAAAGCCTGTGACTCTGCAGATTGCTTTCTCAAGGCAGCTCTTCCTTTGGTTCCTGTGTGGTCTTTATTCTTTACCTTTCAAAATTATAGTATTAATTTATGAAGAAATAAAAATTTGGGCTAGTGATCTCACAAGGATATATGGCCTTGAACTCAACATATTAACCATTAAAATAGAAAAGGACTTTATCAAATATATGGAACCCCCTTCCCCGAGCATTAAGGATTCAGTTCATCAAATTGAAATGGGGCCTTGTGAAACTTTTATCAGACTCTTTGTGTACTTAGAAGCTAAGGCCCTTTTGATTTTCAGTTAAGTGTTTAAATGTAATTAAATTAACACTTCTGTGATTCCCTTAATTAAGGACTAAGGGAATGAAATGATTTAACTTATGCCAGTTTTCATCCATGCATGATTTTTTTTCCATGTTGAAAGCAAAACTCAGAGTTTCCTAGCTCAGAGGCAGAAACTAAACCGGAGCAGGCATGAACTCTGGCAGTGACCTTATAAAGGGAAAAGTGTGGGGGAGAAGCCAGAGAGAAAATACAGCTTAAGGGAAGCAGGATGTTCACTAATTAAAACTAATATAAGACATGAAAATCAAAGTTAATAGATGGTAGCTTAATTCGTATCCAAACACTTGTTTTAATGGCCAAGTCCATACTTGATGCGATTCGTTAAACGCATAAATCTCTCTTATTTTTCAAGTATGTCTACTTTCAATAAAGATTTAAGGCAGCTGACACTATTGAATGTTATTTAAAAGACAAAAAGCAGAAAAAACAGGAGAACTAAAGACAATAAGGAAGGCTGCTTCTAATGAGATATTTCCCTTTTCTTAACACTCTTGGATATAAATATGTAGACCTTAGTTCAGGATGATCACATTACATTAAGTTATCTAAACATAAGATCTCTTGAAAATAGTCTGAATTTGGAATGTGGAAAGGCTTTTCTAAAGAATACTTCGATGTTTGTTCTTCATCACATAAAACTGCAGACTTAGTCCACTTTGATATGACATGTGGCACTGCAGTCGTAGAAGAAGCTGTAGATCACAGCCATTGAGATAAATGGCTCACTTCAACGTGATAAATCGTACTGAGGCATTAAAACTGCTCCAAGCCTTACATGCAAATAGATATGATTTAAAATGTCATTTTCCTTTTTATAAGCCACATTTCTATGATCGATTACAAAAAGTAAACTGGAACATGCGCCAGCCAATGACCAGATCTATCATTTTCAAAGCCAAGGTTAGAAGGGAGAAACAGTGACAGCTCGCTGGCTTTCTTCAATGTAGTAAATTATGTGTGGATTTCACTGTTTCTCATTTGCAATTATTAATTTATAAAATGAAGCCTTGAAGTGAGGAGTCTTTATCATACCTGAAAATTAAGAAGCAAATACAGATTAAAAACTATTGAGTCAACATGAGCCAGAATTCTTCAGTTACAGAAAAACTGGCTATCTCGAGGATAGATACCATCAGCCAGGTTGGGAGGTCAAAGCCTCCTGTATCAGGAGTCAGAAGAAAACCCTTGTTTTCCTTCCCTTTGGGTAATACCAGCTGTGACTACTCTTACTGCTCATTTAAGAATCAAATGAGATCATTTGTATTTTGTAGCTATAAAGTACCATTTATATATTAGATGTGACAGTCACAGTAAGGACAGAAATATTGGAGATTCAATGCAAATTATTCTTATTCCTAAAAAATAAAACCAAAGTATATTCCTATAAAATGGGGTCAGTGTCATCATGCTCTATTTTGAAGGACAGCAAGAGAGATAAATAGCCACCCTAATGAAAGGAAAATAATTCAATAATCTCTGAAAATCAAAAGAGCTTTTTCCAATGATCTGTAGTCTCAAATTGCAATAAATCTGATCATTGGTGGCTTGGGAGAAAATAACAGCAATCACACAGAGTATATCTTAGATATCTAACAACTATAATTGTAATACATAATTGTACTCTATAAAATACTTTCCAAAAACCAACCTATATGGTCTAATCCAGGTGACTTAACCATGGGGCAGACATTTTTGAGTAAATTTGCTCCAAATAAAAATTGCTGGATTAAAAAAATCAGAAGGTTGACTTTCATCATCTAATCAAGTATGAAAATAGGAAAAAAAACATAATGGCTTCTGCGTCTTGGTTTTGATTTTCAAGGTACTATTTTCATCAGGGAGAGATAGTGTACTCACCCGTATTTACAGCCACTCCCCATCACTTGCATCACTGAATATGCTCTGCCTCTTGTCAGATCAGTGGCATTAGATTCTCCTAGGAGTGAAAATCCTACTGTAAACTGCGCAAGCGAGGGATCTAGGTTGCATGCTCCTTATGAGAATCTACTGCCTGATGGTCTGAGGTGGAGCTGAGGTGGTGATGTTAGCGCTGGGGAGCGGCTGCAAACACAGATCATCCATCATTAGCAGAGAGGATTGGCTGCACAATAAATGTAATAATGCGCTTGAATCATCTCAAAACCATCCCCAGTCTGTCCCAGTCCGTGGAAAAATTGTCTTCCATGAAACCGGTCCCTGGTGCCAAAAAGGTTGGGGACTGCTGTTCTAGAAGAAAGTATGAAGAATATTGTAATTATTCCAAAGTGATTTTTATTACATTTTTACTGCCATATGTTAAATCGCTGTGGTAAGATGAGAATTTAGCTGTGTCATACAGGGTGGTCACATCAGCAATTTCACATGTATCAAAATGTTCACATATCTGTGGATTTTCTTTTTGATATATTATTTTGGTAACTTGAAAAATGTAGGCGGGTATAGAGATCATAACAACACACATGAATCCAGCACGTGGGATTAATGAATAATTACATTTTATAATATTGCATCCTTTTAAAAATGAAAGTAACAAAGCATATAAATGAACTGGTAAGGCCTCATTAGTCCCTTCTTGCTTTTAACTCATTCCTTCCTTTCCTCAAGGCAACTACTCTGATGTGAGTCATTTTTGAATGAAAAGTGTTAATCACCAGCAGAAATCTTTGGGATGTGGCTAACGCAATGGGTGCTATCTGTGGAACATCCCAAATAGTACTTCATGTCTTTGTCTGGGGCACAGTCATGATTTGATAAAAGGTTTTCTGGCGCTGGGCCAGACTGATTTGGGTTCAGATTCAGGCTCTGCTAAGGATGAGCCATGTGACCCTGGATGATTTACCTAGGTTCCCTGTGCCTCAGTTTCCTCATCCCTAGAATGGGAATAGAAGTTATATTTATAGGTTTGCTATAAGGATGGGATAAGATAATTTCTATAAAATGTGTAGCATAGATCCTGGCACATAAAAATGTCTGAAAAATATAAGCTATTTTTATGAGAAATTGGAAGATGAAGGATGATGGATCAGGAAGTGAACTGTTAGCCATGTGGAAACTATCAATGAATGGCTTTGCTTTTTTTTCTTTGACCATGGCTTAACATAGCTAAAGAGTGGGATTTTTACCAAGAGACATCAGCAAAGCTCTAAATTGGCAGTTTAAAGGAAGATTATTCAGTGCAATTCAACAAACATTTATTAAGTGACTAGCACTTACCAAGGACAGTGAAGTTTCAATCTAATAGAGAGACGGATAAGTGAACACATATTCTGTCTTTGCTGTCTAAGGTGCTGCATACGAGAACAGGTGCTACCTTGGCGAGGAAGTTTTCTGTATAGTTCATAGTAATGCATTGGTCAAAGATCGGTAAAAATTCCTTTCTAACTCATGACTGACAGAAAGCTGAGACAGTGAGGTGAGTATGAAAGATTCTAAAAAGCTGGAATTATAGACTAGTATCTTAAAAATGAGATTTAATAGGGATAAATATAAAGTCCCATAAGCTTCAAAAACCAACTACCCAAGAAGAGCAGGGAAACAGCAGAACATCTGAAAAAGTCTTGTAGACTTTAGCTGATTGATGCAAGCACAATTTGAGCTAATATATTACATAGTTGCAAAAGACTGTATTATTAAGAGAAACACGTTATCATGGCCAAATAATGGTCTCATTGTATTCCTAACTGGCCAGTTCAAATTTGCTTCTATTAATATTTGAGGAATACTTGTGTAGAAGGGTTCTAACACAATTTAACATCTAGAGGAAGGCATCAGAGATGGTAAAGGAATGGAAACCATGGCTATATAGAAAAGATAAATGCCCGAAGGTAGTCTGCTTAATGGAGAGAAGCACTGAGGACAAGGACATGGTAGGTGGACATGGTGCCTTGGTATAGTTTAAGATTTGTCATGTGGTCTCTAACTTTACAAGAAGTTATAAGATGACAAACTATAAATGTCAAGAAGGGCATTCTAGAAATTGTAAATAAAATGGTCAGCCTTGTGAAAAAAGAGTTTGCCGTCATGGGATAAATTGAATGAAATGATGAACTGTCGGGTAACTTGGAGGTAACTTTCTTGCCTCAGTGGGAGAAATCTCTAAGACTCTCTGATCTTATACATGCCCCTGCAGCAAAATACACAAGCAAACAGGCTTACCTCTTACCTCTGGGCTAGGCAATGTAGAAGTATATAGTTGGTTTGAACATAGAGAAGTCTTTTCTATCCCCAAAGATAATGCAGTTGTTTTTCAGTCTATATTTGCATTAATACTTGCTCTTTAAAATAAAATCAATGACCATCTTACATCCACTAAGACAGCTACAATAGGAATAATTTTAAAAAACAGAAAATAACAAGTGTCGGCAAGGATATAGAGAAATTGGAGCCCTTGTACATTGCTGGTGGGAATGCAAAATGGTGCAGACACTGTTGAAAACAACCTGGCAGTTCTTCAAAGAGTTAAAGAATTATCAAATAGAATTTTAAACATAGAATTACCCAGTGATCTAGAAATTCCACTCCTACATATATACTCAAGAGCATTTTGAAACCATATGTTTATATAAAAATTTGTACGTGAATGTTCATAGCAGGATTATTCATAAGAGTGATAAAATAGAAACAACAGAAGTGTCTATCAACTGATGAATGTATAAAGTGTAGTAAATCCGTATGATGGGATATCATTCAGTCATAAAAAGGAATCAAGTACCGTAATGCTACAAGATGGATGAACTTAGAGAACATTATACTATGTGAAAGAAGCCAGACACCAAAGGCCACATATCCTATGATTCCCTTGTGTAAATTGTCCAGAATAGGCAAATCCATAGGATAGAAAGTAGATTTGTGGTTCCTGGGGCCTGGATCAGGGCAAAGGATGTAGGGAGTGACTGCTATGGACATGGGTTTTCTTGGGGGGGGGGGGAGTAAGGAAAATGTTCTAAAGTTAGTTTGAGATGATAGTTACACAACTTTGTGAATATACTAAAAACCCTTCAACTGTACCCTTTAAAGTGGTGGATTTTATGTTATGTGAATTATATCTCAATAAAAAATAGCATTAAAATGACAACGGTTTGGAATATTTTTGTTTCAAGAGTAGAATACATTGTAAAAAATTATGATACATTTCAATTGTTCCAACTTTTCCAAAGGCTACAGAGTATTTTGGCCCAGGCGTCCTTCCTCCAAGACCTGTTTTACTATTTTCCACATTCATATGTCTATATAGATCTACATGAAATATGCAGTTATTTCAAAGCAACTTGTGAGATAAACTATGACTCTTCCTAATCTGGAGACTGTTTTTAGTTTTTCTTTCCTGAAGTTTCTTCTGGCTCTTGTGCTGTGTTTGACGATGAGCTCCCCAGTTGAGAATGTAGGTGGCTGAGAAGGGAAGTGCACAGAACTGGGGACCTTTGCAGCTTGGGGACAACCTCACATAGGCACTGGTGGCCTCCAGAACACGGGTCAGAGAATGGGAGAGTTCAGGTAAAGTAGGAGAGCACACAGCTGGTGTGGCAAGGCTCCAACTTCAGAGAAAAATTATTAAATTTCACCAAAATTTCAGAGCCAGAAGTTTGGGGAGGTCAATATTGTTGCTGTGTGAAGAACATCAGCCCTTGGTTATCTGAAAGGTGGCTATTGAGTTTGAGGTTCTTCTTCAGTAGCCTTATTAGTTACTCCTGGTACTCTCCTCTCTTGGCACTTTATAGACAGAGGGGAGGAGAAGTCTGCAACTCTCTCCTCTGCAGATAAACTTCTGGAGGGCAGACGTTGAAGTCCACAGAGCCTGTTGGTGTCTGGTCTACAGCCATGATACCCATTTTGACATTGAGTGGATGCTCTTAGATGATAAAATCAGTGGTTTGAAATGAGGCATTCATGTGAAGTTCACGAACTTTCAATCCACGATTGGCTTAGGTAATTTGGAAATAGCTATGTGTGGATGCTATGGAAATACTCTGAATCTCCTTTTGTCGTAGTTGATGGGAAATTCAAAGCACCCTTCCGAGCTGAATTCACTTCCAACCCGAGGCAGTGACTGTGAAACCACTAGGTGGCACAGTCATGCTGGATGTGATCAAGACTTCAGCAGGGAGGAGGAAAATGAGTCTTGCTAGATAACTTCATCAGATACTTAAAGAACTATAGTTTACATTCCCCTCCCCAGAATTTTGCTATGTGTTAGTAATTTATGTCTTCCAGATCATGTAATACAGATGTGTTAGAGTTAGTCATCCAAATCAACTGCTAGGTGGGTGACTAGAGCCAGGCTGTAAAAAGGCTCACTTCTCTTTGTTTTCAATTCAAGTATTTTGACTATCCCTTTGCTACCCATTTCTTTATTTTTCACACAGTTACATCAGCGGCCTGGGTCTCTTGTCTTTTGTACACACACTGATAGAGGAAAATGACTCATCTCTAACGCACAGGAAATTGTTTTACAGCACATACATTTCCTAGCCCCCTAAAAGATGTCACTCATTTTTTTGGAAAGATGTTAGGGAAGGAAATGTCCCAAGACATAAAGTAAAAATTATTTTCTTGTCATCTCTCTCTCTCTCTCTCTCTCTCTCTCTTTCTCTTTCTCTCTCTCTCTCTTTAGAAAAATAGGGGAAACATTTTACTCATAGTCAGAGGCCGAGGCAGCAAGACCAGGCAGGTTAGTGAGGCTGTAAATACCACTGTGTGCACAGTCACTGCCCATACACCATCTCCCGGCGCACCCTGGGTCCCCACCAATGTCCCTTCTACTGCGACACACTCGGGCCCCCAGGAGAAGTTTGGTAGGGCTTCATTTGGAACAAGTCCAGAATCAATAGTGGAAGAGATTTAGCAGCGAGGAGAGAAATGAGATTTATTTGTCCTGTGGTCACCATGCCACAAATGTGTGGCCAGCAGGGGGCTCCTCGAGTGGAAGCTTGAAGCCAGGACAACCAGTGAGCTCTGAAGCCCAGGTGGCAGCTGGGAAGTCCCGGGCGCTGGGGCCCTGCAGCTGCTCTAAGAGATGCTTGGGTTTGAGGTCGCAGGGAGCGTGGAGAGGCCCCACCGAGGTGGTGGCAGGCCAGGAGTGCCCCATGCCAAGGAAAGGGCAGCATACCTGAGCGTGGCAGGCGGGTGGGGTGGGAATCCACACACCGGCCATGGTTCCTCAACTCCCTTATGGCACTCCGTTCTCTCAGGGGAAGGACAAAAACAAGTAGTCTACATTACAAAACAAGGGTGTGGTCTAGTTTTTTACAGAAAGGGTTTGAGAAACAGCCCTGGATGTGCCAACGAGACTTTAGTGTTTCTAAGTGTGTTACTAAGGTCTGTAGAGACAACCTCTAATTCTGGAGTTATATGGTTAATGATTTCCTCCTCTCCTCTCCTCTCCTCTCCTCTCCTCTCCTCTCCTCTCCTCTCCTCTCCTCTCCTCTCCTCCTCTCCCCTCCCCTCCCCTCCCCTCCCCT
>VSMD01067796.1:0-13505 GCA_008750895.1 Mirza zaza
CCGTGTCAGCCGACGACCTCCTCAAAACTCTGGCTCCTTACAGCAGCCAGCCCGTCACCCCGAGTCAGCCTTTCAAAATGGACCTCACAGAGCTGGACCACATCATGGAGGTGCTCGTCGGGTCCTAAGACCCAGGGCGGCTGTGCCCGCCCGGACCCAGGGCGTTCCCACAACCCTGACAGTTCTCCGCACTGTGCATGCACCCTTGCTTGCCTTTTTCAGAGAAAAAAAAAATTTTACAAAAGGATCACACTAGTTTTTGCTTTGAGCAGAGTTGGAGTGCCTTCATACAAGTATGACCACTTTTAATATGCTTTTTTTGAGTGGTTCCTCAGAGACCTACTACCCTGGTATAGGAAAGAATACAATAGAAGACAGTGTTGCTCTATGTTGAATGACAAAAATAAACAGTTCAAGTGAAGCACAAGGATTAAGTTGGAAACGCTGTAAATTGCATGTGCATATTTGTCTATTTTTTCTATAAGTTTTATTGCAAGAGGTAAAGAAGAAAAAAATATATATATATAATTTAGATAATCTCAGTACCTTTTTTGGCATTTTCGCCCTGTATAGGTTGACTTGGCAATTCAGCCTTTTTAGAGGCATTAACTACTCCTCGTAAGTGTTGCATTTACATGGCTGTTTAGAAAACTGCTGCCCAAATTTATTTTATATTTTTGTACAGATTCTGCAGTTTATGATATTGTTTTTCTAAAAACAAATGCTGTTTATACATATGAAATAGCTATTTTGATAGGATTTGCTCACATAGTTCCTGCAAACTTCAGATGTACAAGTTGCACTTGTACTTTTATAGAGTTGTAATGTTTTATATGTGTATGGTGCAAGAGAAAATTGGATCAAATCAATCTGCAGTTGATGTCCCCAAATGCAAACACACACGGGCACATACATGCACACACATAATACACACAGCGCTTTAAGAAAGGGCCAGGTGATATCACACCCAAATTTCACATGCACTGACCCCCTGGCACAAACACCCGCCAGTACTGTGACTTCCAAAGCCAGAGCCACGTCTGCTCATCAAACTTGCATTAAGCAGTTGATGGAGATGGCCACAGAGCTTGGGGTTTAAGTGATGGTTCTCTTTAGCTCCCTTTTTTGAAGGGAAGGCTACCAGTCTTACTTTAGAGTGTATTTATGCCAAGTTTGCTCTTTTAATTGTTTTTATTTTTTTAAGTGAAAACCTAGATCTTTCCTTTTTGGCATAATTTTTATGATGACCTGATATTTTACATCTGAATACAATTTTGTGATAAGCAACCAACCTCTTCATGGAACTAAGCCCTATTGCAATGCTTAGGGCTCTTAAAGAAAATCTCCCCAGAAGGCATCCATCATGTTGCTAAATTGTCTTTTGCAGCTTCCCTTCCCTAGAGCTTTTGTTCTCTCTGTTGCTAAGAGCTAAAAATGGCATCTTTGTGATCACCACAGTGAGCTCTGCTCACCTCGGCTGGCCCGGGATGCACTCTTACAACATCCGTGACTCTTGAACCTGGAGTTCCTCACCTTATGTGATGGCTGCCCATCTGGTTGCTTTCTTAAATCAACTGCTTTAGCTACACTTTACAAGGCTGTTTTACCCAAAAACACAGACAGAATTTTCTATGCATGTTCCCCCCCCCCCGCCTCCCACCCCCAGAACACACTTGAGAAGTAGCTTTTTATTCCTAGTGGTGTACATTTAATTTTAAAACGTTTGCAATGTATCATGCTTGTTGCCGAAATTGTTTATGGCCTTTTCGTTTCAGTTTTTTCTTTCTTCCAATGGTACTTTAGCTGTTGAGTGCAGGTTACAACCTATATTGTTATGCAGATGGCTTCTTTAGGAATAACTTTTATATTTATTTAAAAATTTTAAATTATGGGATTTTGTTTTTTGTTGTTGTTGTTGTCTTTGTTGTTGGTCATTTGTCAATATTCAGTCACCAATTCTGCTCACTTCTTGCCATGGATAAAATTGGGTCTTTCTGGCTAATTAAAAAAGACAACTTTATAAAATGGCACTTTAAACAAGCCATAGATAGGTTTATTTTTATAATGCACATGGCAAAGCAAATACATTTGTGATGAAGGAACTGCTCATCGAAGCAAAAGATTCATATATGATATGATAAAATCTTTCTACATTCTAATGTACTTTTTTACCCCACTTGAATGTGTTTTAATGGCTAATTATCAACTCAGTAGAGCAGTGAGAAACTGATCAAATTGCACTTGTTCTCCTACAAGCAACCTCCACACAGACACCTCTGACTGCTGCAGATGTGTCGTTTCCTTTGATAGGACCAGGGACCATATAATTAAGGTGAGGGTTGTTGTAGATGCTTCCAGTGTCACTGTGCCTGTCCATTTTAAGAGCTTCCCTTTCTTGTAGAGAACAAGTCTGCCCAGACTCCATGCTTTTTATAACTGGAGGACCCGGCGAATTGCCACATGCTGCACACGTCTACATACGTACACATATACAATGGTGTTGATTATTCCGAACAATAACCGGGTGAAGCAGTTGATCTGCCATTGTTAAAACTGATTTACAGTAACTTAGAACAACTGTACTTTCGTTGGATTAGCAAATCCTGTGTTTAAACAAATCCCATATGTTGGGCAACAGTTCAAATAAGCACAGAGAAGTGTTGCCCAAACTTGGTTCTCTGACTCTCATGTATTTGTAAGGCTGGGCTTCAAAATCAAAACAAAAACCCTCAACAACAGCAGGCAAATGCTTTTTAACTCTGACACCCTTGCTGTAAATTCCTGATTCAAGACACGGAAAATTAGCGGCCCATTTTCAGGAAGAGCAAAAGCGTCAAGGGTTCACGTTGTCTTTGCGTCCTATTCTTACAAAGTGGTGTCCCGACAAGGAAGGGCAGGAGCCAGAGGTGGGGTCTCCGAGTCCCAGCTTGAGTATGGGATGTGCTTCCAGATGCCACCTGGCAGCAGTGCCTTCCCCTCCGTAAACGGCGTTGCGTGGCATCCAGAGCCGGGCAGGCAGCTTGAGGTGCCTTCGTGAGAAAGACGGGCTGGGGGCTGGGGCTGGGAGAGGACAATTATTGACAGTGATGTGCAATGAAGTGACAAGATGAGAGCAGAATCATAAGAGCTTTGAATTTGAAGTGATTTTTTTTTCCCATAAGTTATTTATTCTTTTTTCTGTGTAAATATATTTATTTTACTGTGGAGCTCTAACAACATCTGGATCGTAACATGTGCAGAATGTATGGTAGGAATGTATTCTCTTGTAGGAATGTAAATCTGTATTAAAAGGGGGTCCGTGCCAGGACCCCCGGGTCTTCTCATCGTATGCACAGTCCACATTCATTTTTACTCTCTTCTCTAATATGGGTCTATTTGAAATATGCAAAAGGTATGGATGAGGAATGTTTTAATACCTCCAAATTTTTGAGAAAATCAAGCATCAAAGGGTTAATATTTTTAAAAGATTTTTTAGTAGCACTTTCTCTGGATGACAGAAGGGGCAACCCCACAGGCACCCTCATTCAGACCAAAGGGTGAGAAATGGCCTGAGCCTCCTCTGCACCTCTCGAGTGTCTTCACCAATTGAGCTTTTTGTCGCCATAGCCCCTTGGAGTGCCCCGACTGCCCTGAGGTCAATCAAGGAAAATTTATTAACTAAATAAGCTCCAAAGAGCCAAAGTATCAACTTACGGATCGTTTTTAAAGCTTAAATGTATTAACCACCTATGCGGTAAACAATGAATTATGAATACCGCAGGGCAGCCTTCTTAAATGACAGATGTTAAAAAAAAAGAGACTCTACTTTGTGCAGCGATTGTTATTCCACTCTATATGAATTGTCTTAATTTGAAAACCTTGCTGTTACAAATTGGACCTTTATACATTTCTGAAAATAATGAAAAGAGCATATTTAACTTGTTCTGGCTGTAAATGGTTAACTTCCTATAACTGCCCCGCACCTGGAAGCATAGAGTTATGTGCGCCCTGCTTGTGTACAATTGATTTCAGCGTTTCTAAGAATGAGTCCGAATGGTTCTTTAAAATTAGCCAGGATCAAATGCTGTTGCAGACAAAGCCAATAAAAACGTTGGACTTCTTTTGGGGATAACAAGTTTGGAAGAGAAGTGCAGGCCATATGTACGAATGACCGCGATTTTGAAAAAGGTGTACATGGTGCCATGTTTGGTGCATGGTTTTTGAGGAGGGCTTTTCGTCCAAAAGGAGGTATAACCTTTCCCCCACAGACCTGAGAGCTGTGCCTTTTCTATGCAATATTACAGATGTTACATCGGAACCCAGATGGCTGTATTCACATGTAAGTTTGGGCTGTAATCGAAACAATTGGACAGATTAAATGTACATGGAAATGAGCAGTCTTACTTTTGTAGTTTTATATTATACAATAAACAGTTAAAAGATGAGAGAGGCATGCTCGCAGTTTTCTTTTGACCGGAGCACGGCACAGCAGTTTGCTCGCGTTAAGCAGCAGTCCCGCAGCAGCTACAGGGGCCTCTGCTGGAGTTGGTGCTGTCGGACTCGAACCTTCTTGCTCACAGGGACCACCTTTCTCTCCTGGTCCTCCCCCTACCTCTTGGACCCTTCTTGACCTCCTTTTTCTCACATCTGTGGCCCAGCTCTCTCTAAAACATTGTTTTTTCCGGGGTTTGGCCGGTGACCAGCTCTTCAGCATGCCTCCACTCCTTCTACGGCTTGCTGCCCCAAGACGATCTAACCCCTTGGGGTTCTCAAAATGGATTTCCAGCCCCTGCCTCTCTCCTGAGCTCTTGATGCTCATATCTGCCAGGATTTGCCATCTCACACATGGCGTGTCTCACACCGTCTCATTTCCCCTGGGGGCTGGATCCAGCAGGCTCGTGGGCCTCAGCTGTCCTTTCCCACACCTGGCTCAGCTGCCCACACGCACGGTCTGGGCTCCAGCCCCAGCTGCTTTGCTCCCAGATCTGCCACCTCCTCTCCATCCTCACCACAACTTCCCCAACTCAGGCCTTCCCTCTTGCCGCTGGCTGTTCTACTGGCTTCCTAACGAGTCTTTCTGCCACAATTGTCTCCAACATCCCCAATTCTAGAGTTGACGTGCTAAAATGCCAGTGGTTCCTGTGATTGTCGCACATCCTCCATAAGTGCCCCCTGACTGTTGATCTGGGGCCTCCCCCAGCTGTCTTCCAGGGGCTGGTGGGGGAGATCCTGCACAGCCCCCGTGGCTGCTGGACCAACTTTGATGGGGTCCTTGGATCCAGCCTCGCCTGCCCAACTGCTGAGGGAAGGGGCTGGATATGGGAGTCCTGGAGAATGAGGATTCTGTTGAATCAGCAGTGGGATTGGGGGGCAGCGTTGGGGAGGTGTTAGGGGTTTTATTGTGGCCCCCCAAAAAGGTGCCGGTGCTGCAGAATGTGACCTTAATTTGTAAATATAATCTTTACAGAGAAAATCAAGTTAAAATGAGGTTATTAAGTTAAAATGAGCCCTAATTCAATATGACTAAAGACCTTATGAAAAAATGTTGACACAGGATGCCATGTGAAATCTAAGGCAGAGATTGGGGTGATCTGCAAACCAAGGAACCCCAAAAACTGCCAGAAAACCACTGGAAGCAAGGGGAGAGGCATGAAGCAGATTATTCTTACAGCCCTCAAAGGAACCAACCCTGCCAACATCTCAGTCTGGGGCTTCTAGCCTCTAGAAAAATAAATGTCCAGGCCACCCAGTTTGGGGAACTTGGTTACAGCAGCCCTGGCAAACTGAAACGGTGGCTTCCCAGACAGCCCAGCGGTGATACTCAGGCAACTAGAGATGAGGGCCTGGTGCTCAGTAGAGTGGTTCGTATCATGAATAATGAACATCTGCTGTTAATTAATGATCGAACTTTGGCGAATCATTGAATCTCTATTTCTGAAGATGAGATAAAGTCATAGCTCCTAAAGCTCTTTGAAAATGTTGACAGTATAATAACAATGCAAGTATCAATGTGAGGTCTATCCTCTCATGCCTAGAACTGTGCCTGGCACATAGTAGGCCCTTGTAGAAGTTTGTCAAATTAAAAGAAGTAAAAAAAATCCTGTAGTTAACCCTTCTGTACAGAATGGGAGAAGCACAGCACTCCACCTGTCCCTTGCCTGGGTCCAAGGTTCACTCCGTCCTCACCTCCCTGCACGTGCCCCATTCCCCGCACCCACCAGCGCCCTGCCTCTCAGTGCTCTTGCGTGTGCCTTGCGCCTTCTGTGTGTAGAAATTCTACCATCATTTCAAGGCCAAGCTCAAATGCCTGTCAACGAAGCCTTCTCTGCATCCTCCCGGTCAAAACCAACCTCTTCTCCTGGGCTCCTGCGGTGCTCTGTGCCTCGGCAAACGCACTTAGCAAGTGCTGCGGGGCCTTCAGGTCAGCCGCGCACCGTGTTTCCTCCGTAGCCTTCACTGTCCTTAAGAACATAATCTGTGTTGTTTATCTTCGCCAGAGGTTGGCAAACTGCGAGCCGCAGGCCAAATCCTGCCCACTGCCTGTTTTTGTAAGCAGAGTATTTATGGGACCCGGCTGTGCTCCTATACCTGTGAGTCGCCTGTGGCTGCTGTCGTGCTACTGTGGCAAAGACTGTGGTCCTCAAAGGCTGAAACATTTGCTCTTTGGCCCTGTATGGAAACAGTTTGCCAAAGCCTGGTCTTCGCAACCCTCATAATACTTAGGACAATGTCTGACCATAGAAGGGACAGGCTGAGGGCTTCCATCGTCTGTGGACACACTCCCCTGGGAAGACGACTGCAGTGCAGGAGCCAGGAGAGTCCTGAGGGCCAGAGGGGCCAGAGCACTCAGGGAAGTCACACGAGAACGGACATCTCCAGTGGGCAAGGCTAAAATCCAGGTCTCCACTCTCAGTGTGATGCTTTAGGTTAAGCGTTAAGGCAAAGCTGGAGTATCTTAATGCTGAAAGCACGTTTGTGGGGAGGCAACCATGACCTCCTAATACCGTGCACATCCTGATGGTCAGCTATTTATTTACAGAGAACACTGCGCTCCGTGGTCCCGGGTCTCCAGTCTAGGGTCCCGGACTCCCTCTTGCCTCTTCCATCTTTGCTTTTAATGTTCTTTTTTTTGTTCCTCTTGGAAAGGAATCTTTGACTAAATCAGGACTCACAGTCCCCAGGATTACCGCTCACTGAGCCCTCACATGTCTAGCCCAGACCCAAGTATATACTGGTGTACGTGATCTCAAAAACTCTTCTCTCTCTCTCTCTTTGTTTTTATCACCCCCACTTTACAGAGGTGGGAGGCCAGGCTCAGAGAAAGTAGGCAGCTTTCTAAAGGTCACACAGCTGGTAAGTGGCAGTGTTGGGATTGCAGCCTGGGTCTCTTAGACTCCTGTAACACTTTTAGCACACTCCTTGCCTTCAGCCTGGAGACTGAGCAAGGCGAGGGAGTCGGAGACCGTGTTCTAATCTGAGCTTTACCTCTATGCCTTGCCTGACTTTGGGTAAGTGGCTTCACCCCTCTTCACAGGGCATTGCCCTGAGGAGCAGGAGCAAGAAGATGTCCTGGTGGGGTCAGCAGTGAGCCAAGAGGTGAGCTAGCTCTGTAGGGCTGAATGCCCCTACCTTCTCTTGTCATGGCTGTGTGACCTTGGGCCAGTCACTTCCCTTCTCTGGGAGTCAGTAGCAAAAGAACGATACAGGATACACGTGCCTGCCACGCTCCGAGCTGGGGCTTTCCCTGGCAGCACAGTAGAATCACGGAGGATCCCGCCCACATCTCTGGGCATGCGGTCCTGGCCTTGGGATGGTGTGGCCGTGTGCATGACCGAGGAGGCACACATGCTGGCTTTGTCCCTGGAACTGGGAGCCCCCTCCGCAGCAGGCTGGTGGCCCCAGCCCCACAGCCAGCAGGCAGCCTCCCCTCCCTCCTCCCTCCCCTCTTGGGCAGGGCAGCCTGAGCTGCCAGCTGCTAGCAAGGCCTATTGTTCAGCAGTGACAAGAAATGGCTGCAGAGCACAGGCTGGGAGAAGGCTGGAGGCAGAGGGGGAGGGGTGGGGCGAGCTGGGAAATGTCTCCCAACACCAGCTTCCCTGGGGGGGGTTGGCCTGCCTGCCAGGGAGAAGTCTGAGAGTCTGTCCCCTCCCTGCTTAGGGTCTAACAGACTTCCTCCCGCCACCCCCAGTTGTGTTCTCAGGACGTGGCTACGGGTGGAAGTGTGTGGCACTGTTTGTGTGTCCGTGCAGGGAGTCAGGCCGCCTGTACAAAAGGATTTATGGTCACTTGTCTCCCAGCTGAGTGCCTGAGTGTGGTGCCAGGTGGCGAGTGCGTCTGCAATTGTGTCCCAAGTCAGTCCGATCCAGACTTGCGCGGAACACCACCTCCTTGGGCCTGGAGAGGCGCAGCAGTGCTGCCCGTGATGATCCCTGAGCTTTGTGTCTAGCTCAGTGGCACAAGATGCACTTCGCGCACACACACGTTCGCTTTATTTGATTCTGGTGATGATGCTGGAGGGGGCTCCGGGTGGGGGCCCTTCTCGGGCCTGAGGAAACTGAGGGGCAGGGAAGGGCACAATGGGACTCAGTGCAGCCCCGAACTCTGGACCCTCCCTTTGTTACCCTGGGGGGATTGGAGAAGGCTTCAGGAAACTGGCTAGAAATCTATTTATGAAGAAATAAAGCTCCCAGCGAGCCAAGGAGCCCAAAGTCACATATTCTCTTTGTAACATGGGCTTGGTGGGAACAGAAGCTATTCAGAGCTTTGGTGCTATGCTGTCTGTCCCTGAGACCCTCCCTCCCCGGGCCCAGACGCACACGCTCAGAGGGAGTTGACCGGGGCAGGAGTGGCTCACCTGGGGACACCATCTTCCCCATGGTGCTGCCTAAACATTCCGCCTCACAGACTTAGGCACTTGCTGTGTTGCCTTTGAGAGCTCCCAGGTCCGCGTCCCGCCAGACTGCTGCCCTTGAGCCGGTGCAGAAATCCTACAGCCACCAAGCTGCCCCTTCTCCCCAGTCTCTGACTCTGTCTCTGTCTGTCCTTTTCTCCCTTCCCCCACTTTGTGGTATCTCAGTCAGTTTTTCTGTGTCTCTCTCTGCACGCTTTGCTGTCCGATAGCAGATGGATGTCACAGGTCCCTGCCCTCCCGTGGCCTTGGTTCTCCTGGGCAGTCTCATGTGCTTGGCTCCAGCACCTGGGTTTTGAGGCAGGCCTGGTGGGGTTGGGCAGCTCTGGGCTCAGGCTCATGGAGGTCTGGGGACCTCCAAGTCACTTCCTGGGGGGCCCACCCACTGGTCCAGGGCCTCAATGCTGCGTCTTGAGGACCCGGCGTCCCCATCTGGGCCGTCCAGCCTCCCTCGGGCTCAGTTGGCGTAGAGGTTGTCCATTTCTGTTTTCCAGGTTAACCCGAGCATTTCCGAAGGGAGCGTCCAGTTGGCCAGCAGGTATGGAGACAGTCAAAGCAGACAGCCCGCCCGGCTGGCCAGTGGGGGGCGCAGGCTCCTGGGGGAGGTGGGCTCTGAGGAAGGACAGGGGTGTCTGCCGGGAGAAGGGTGGAAGCCTGTGGTGCTGGCAAGGAGGGGGCTGCAGAGTTTTGAGTCATTTGCTCTAAGTTGTCTGCAATCAGAATAGGTGGTGTGGGCAGGGCCCCAAGCCAGGGCTAGGGGCCTGTGCCCTCAGGGAGACTGGGCGGGGAGACTGCCTTTGTTAAGCACTTTCTCTTTACAGAAAGTGGTGCGCCCTGGCTGGGCCCTCTCTGGTCACCTCTCGCTCATCCAGAAAGGGAAATTAATGCCCAGAAAGGTTAGGCAAGCTGTCCAAGGCAGTGAAGGAGCTCAGGAAATGTCACCCCAAAATATGACTCCTTGGTATTAAGAGTACTCTGAATTAAAGGCCCTTAGGCCGGACCAGGTGGCTCACGCCTATAATCCCAGCACTCTGAGAGGCCAAGGCAGGAGGATTGCTTGGCTCAAGAGTTCTAGACCAGCCTGAGCAAGAACGACACCCCATCTCTACAAAAAATAGAAAAATTAGCTGGGTGTGGTGGCACATGCCTGTAGTCCCAGCTACTTGGGAGGCTGAGGCAGGAGGATCGCTTGAACCCAGGAGTTTGAGGTTGCAGTGAGCTATGACGATGCCACTGTACTCTAGCCTGGGTGATAGAGCGAAACTCTGTCTCAAAAAAAAAGAGGATTTTGGAAGTGAGAAGGGCTCACACCCACTGAGGTGGATCCCTGGGGGTCATAACAGACAGCTTGTGTCTGATGGCCAGTAGCAGCTGGAAGACCGGCTGGGGCACCCCTGTGACACAACTACCCTCTACTGGCTCACTCCCCAGTGTCCCCCCCCCACAGTGGGTGGCACCACCATTCACCTAAGTATGGTGCCCTCATCCCTGGAGTCATTCTTGACTCTCCCCTTTCCCACCTGCACCTGCTCCATCGGCAAACCCTGCTTATTCTGCCTTCCAGACAGATGCAGGACCCACTGACGCCTCACCATCCCCACTGCCACGGCCATCCAGATGGTCTCCCTGCTCCCATCCTTGTTTGGATGTCTGTCCTCAGCAGAGTCCCCAGAGAGATATGGGAAATACACATTAGTCCTGTGCTTCCAAATATGAGCACCTGGGGACCTTGTGAAAATGCAGATTGGAATTCAGCAGCTTTGGGATGGGACCGAGAGCCTGCGTGTCTAGCAGGCGTCAGGCAATGGTGGGCCAGCTGTTAGAGATGTCACTCCCGTGCCCCAACCTCTCTCCACTGGCTTTCTTGGCATAATATCCATAATTCTTATTATAGCCTTTGTGTCCCCAGCTGCTTGTCCCACCCTACACCTCCTCTCTGCCACATCACTTCATCCCAGCCTCACCAGCCTTCTTGCTATTTCCTCCTCTTGGCCTCCACACCTACTGTTCCCTCCGCCTGGCACACCCTCCCCCTCCTCCCAGGTCTGCCTCCCAGTCATGCTCTAGCACTTTCCCTGCCTCCTCACTGTGTTTATTTGATGACTGTGTCTCTCTCACTGCAGTGTAGAGCCGGGGAGGGCTAGAATGTGTGTGTGGGGGGGGGGGCAGGGGCCGTGTCCCCAGTGCCTGGCAGAGAGGCAGGCCCTCGGGAACCACCTGCTGAAGGAAAGAACAAAGGACTAGACCCTGCCAGGTGCTGGGGCCAGGACAGAGCGAAGCAGATCTGGCGCCTGCCCTCTGTCACCTACAGCCTTGTTCCCCAGCAGGACGGGGCGTGGGGCTGGGTCCCGGTGGGTGTTTCCTGACCTCTTCCTGTGTCTGCCCTGGGCTGAGGGTTCCCCATGAATTACCTCATGTAAGCTTCACTCCTGGCCAGTAAGGTGGGCTTTGACATCACCAACTCCCCGTGGGAGGGTGGCCTCCCGTGCTGCCCCACGGTTTCTAGGGCTCCCCTGTCCCTGCCCCTGGGTCAGTGGTCTGACTTCCCCGCCCTACCCTGCCCAGAACCAACGGCCCAGAGCCAGAGCCAATGCATGGGCAGCCTGCAGGGAGGAGAAGCATCTAGCAACC
The DNA here is from genome assembly GCA_008750895.1 of Mirza zaza. Classification (NCBI taxonomy): domain Eukaryota; kingdom Metazoa; phylum Chordata; class Mammalia; order Primates; family Cheirogaleidae; genus Mirza; species Mirza zaza. Next base: position 11,519 of record VSMD01067796.1, read on the forward strand.
CCCTGGCCCTGGGCACTTGGATAATCCAGCCCCCACCCCAGGGACGCTGGTGAGGAATGGGAGGGTTGAGAAAAGGGATGCAGATAACTGAAGGAGATAATGGTTTGTGAGAGCTGGTTACCTTTCCCAGAAGCAGTTCTGTGCTGTTAGCCTGAGCCACCCCCACTCCCACCCTAAGTGGTGCTCTGGGCTAGGCCTCCCGCTGGGAGAGGAGAGAGTTTGCTGGCAGTTGGTGCTGAGGGAGAGGGGCTGCCTGGCCCTGCCCTGAAGGAGAGGGGAGGGGACTGCAATCTCTTTAAAAATACTTTTACATTTTTTAATTAATAGACTGTTTTAAAAGAGCATTTTTAGATTTACAGAAAAATTGCAAAAATGTACAGAGTTCCCATATACCCCCCTCCCCGGCCCCCCAAGTTTATTATTAACATTTTGCATTTGTGTGTGACATTTGTTACAGTTGATGAGACAATATTGATCTATTATTATTAACTGAAGTCCATAGTTTACATGAGTTCACTTTGAGTGTTGCACATTCTATGGGTTTTGACGAATGTGTGATGGCGTATATCCACAATCGCAGTACCATGCCTGAAACCCCCTGCGCTCCACCTGTCCATCCCTCATCCCTCCCCAGGAATCTGGGCAACCTCTCATCTGTTAAGTCTCCATAGTTTTACCTTTTCCACAATGTCATGTACTTTGGGTTTTTTTGTTTGTTTGTTTGTTTTTCTGAGACAGAGTCTCACTCTGTTGCCCAGGCTAGAGTGAGTGCCGTGGCGTCAGCCTAGCTCACAGCAACCTCCAACTCCTGGGCTCAAGCAATCCTGCTGCCTCAGCCTCCTGAATACCTGGGACTACAGGCACGCACCACCATGCCCGGCTAATTGTCCAGCTAATTTGTTCCTTTTTTTTTTTTTTTTTTTTTTTTTTTAGTAGAGGTGGGGTCTCGCTCTTGCTCAGGCTGGTCATGCCCGGCCTGTCATGTACTTGTAATCATATAGTGTTTAGCCTTTTCAGACTGACTTCTTTCACTTAGCAATACACGTTTAAGATTCCTCCATGTCTTTTCATGACTCGGTAGCTTGATAGCTTTTTAGCCCTGAATAATAATCCATTGTGTGGGTGAACCACCATTTATTTATCCTTCACCCACTGAAAGACACCTTGGTTGCTTCCAAGTTTTGGCAATTTTGTGAATAAAGGCAATAAAACATTTATGTGCAGAGTTTTGCGTGGACATTTGGGTAAATACTTAAGAGGATGATTGCAGGATTATATAGTAAGAATGTTCTTAGCTTTGCAAGAAACTGCCAAACTACCTTCCAAAATGGCTGTACCATTTTGCATTCCTAAAATAGGACACTCATGAGTGTCCTATTGCTCCTCATCCATATCAGCATTTGGCCTGTTGTCAGTGTTTTGGATTTTAGCCATCATAATAGGTGTGTAGTGGTATCTCATTGTTATTCTAATTTGCAAATCCCTAATGACATATTACCTTGAGCATCTTTTCATATGTTTATTTGCCATCTGTATGCCTTCAGTGAAGTGTCTGTTCAGATCTTTGCCCAGTTTTAATTGAACTGTTTGTTTTCTTATTGTTAGCGTTCTTTGTGTATTTTGGATACCAGTTCTTTGTCAGATATACATTTTGCAAATATTTTCTCCCAGTCTGTGGCTTGTATTTTCATTCTCTTAATAATGTCTTTTGGCCGGGCGCGGTGGCTCACGCCTGTAATCCTAGCTCTCTGGGAGGCCGAGGTGGGCGGATCATTTGAGCTCAGGAGTTCGAGACCAGCCTGAGCAAGAGCGAGACCCCATCTCTACTATAAACAGAAAGAAATTAATTGGCCAACTAATATATATAGAAAAAAAAAAATTAGCCGGGCATGGTGGCACATGCCTGTAGTCTCAGCTACTTGGGAGGCTGAGGCAGCAGGATTGCTTGAGCCCAGGAGTTTGAGGTTGCTGTGAGCTAGGCTGATGC
>VSMD01067798.1:0-102593 GCA_008750895.1 Mirza zaza
CTGTCTGAACCTGAATCTCTTTGCCCAAGGGTTTGGGGAGGTTCTTCAATGCCCAGGAGGCCCACACTGTCTGCAAACCAGAAGTCCCAGGAGAATTGACACCCCTGGGAAAAGTCCTCATCTGAGAACTGCTGAGAATCAGTGTGTAAATACCGCAGTCCCCTCACTCGCTGTGTGGCAAGGCTCTGAACTATGTGCTTTCTATGGTTTTCTCAGGGCCCCCAGTGGGATTAAACTTCAGTTGCCCACAGCAATAACTGGCTTAATAACGAGCCCTTTGGGGGCTCCCTTCCTCCTTCTCCCCTTCTCCTCCCATAAACTACTTGCCTTAAATCTTTGTCTTGAGTTCTGCCTTCAGGGAACCCAAATCCAGATTGAGTGACTACCAAGTAATCTTCCTTTCTGACATTCTGGCTCCTTTGATGTTAACATCCTTTGATTTGCTCTGGCTGGTGTTTTGTCTACACAGTTTACCACCTGTGAGGCATATGTCCCTAAGCTCTTAGCTGAAATGATTGTCTTCTTCATGTCCAAAGACTAAACCTTGGAAATGGCATCAACTACAGATGATGCCAACAGGATGAGAAACATGCCTTGAGAGCATGAGCACCATTGGACGTCTCTAGGAGTTCTGGAAAAATGGTGCAGAGAAGCTCTTGACTGCAACAGCTCTACCTTAAGCTGGAGATTACTGAGAGTTACCAGCTCTGCAATTTATAAGGAATTAATTCATAGCTGGGAAGTTTATACATGAAAAATGGAAAGTACTTTTTAATGTGAAATTTCATTTTGCTCTGTAGTTGGGTAAAAAGAGCATTTAATTAAATAGAATTTGGTAGAAGAGATAAAAGTTACTTTGTGAAATTACTTTTACAAATTTATTTCTGTACATTTGCTCCTACTTTTCTTTCCTTAATTCCTGCTCTCCTGTCCTCTTTTCATTCTTCTTTCTCCTTTTCTCTCTGCCTCTCTTTTTACCATGATTATCTGTGCTATTCTATTTAGAAAATGTTAAGGTATTTTCTTTTTTAAACAAACATACAGATAACTTGATTTAGTTATTTAGCATTTGAACTCATTAGAAGTTTCTAAACACACACACACAAAAGGACAATTTGGTGGCACTTGGGCTGATGTGTCTCCTCCACTGTGCTTGCAAGACATCAATAATCCATTGTAGGCCGGGCGCGGTGGCTCACGCCTGTAATCCTAGCACTCTGGGAGGCCGAGGCGGGCGGATTGCTCGAGGTCAGGAGTTCGAAACCAGTCTGAGCAAGAGGGAGACCCCCATCTCTACTATAAATAGAAATAAATTAATTGGCCAACTAATATATATAGAAAAAATTAGCTGGGCGTGTTGGTGCATGCCTGTAGTCCCAGCTACTCAGGAGGCTGAGGCAGTAGGATCGCTTGAGCCCAGGAGATTGAGGTTGCTGTGAGCTAGGCTGACGCCACAGCACTCACTCTAGCCTGGGCAACAAAGTGAGACTCTGTCTCAAAAAAAAAAAAAAAAAAAAAAAATCCATTGTAGCGCCCTCTCAAGCCCACGCTTCAGGGAGCCATTGCAATTGATGGGGATTAGCACAGGAGGGGAAACTCTTATGATCTAATGTAAATTATTAGGTTGGGGAGACCAATTTAGTCAGACACTTGATAGGCTGTTCTCATTTGTCGTTTGTTAGGAGAATGAGGCCGAAAGCTTCAGAACAAAGAGGGTTCTTGGACCAGTTCTCCTTGAGTTCTATAGGTTGTGAGTCAGTCGTGGGTATGGGCTGTGCTAAGTTTTTCATCAGTTTGAGAGAACGTCAAGAAAGAGTAGAACCACAAGCTGGGTTTTCCTGTCACCTCTGTCCAAGTCCCAATGGCAGTTGAACTTAGACCTTTCACAACATGAACAGATGGGATTCTTGCCCTTTCTCTCCTCCAGTGAACTTTGTACATATCAATGCCACTCACTTTCCCCACAGTCCAGTCCCCAGGTCCCCTTGCTCATTGACATTACTCTTCCTTGGATGTTTTGACATTTGGCTGTCTTTGCGACCTTGGTCAATGGCCCAGGTCCAGGGCTGGCCTCCATAGAGTCTCTTAAGGGGACGGCAGAGAAGAGCTATTTCCCCATGTTCACACCTTGCCTTGGTCTTCCCCAGAACCCTGGGATGGGCTCTGCCAGCCTTATCTGTGGGAATCATCAGCCCTTTGGACTTTTATAATAGATTCCCTCGGAGACCCAAGTGTGGGGCTCATTCCCCCTCCTGCACAGTTTCCCAGAGTTCAAGCTCATTGTTGCTATTTCCTCTCTCTATCCCATCTCCTCACCACTGGGTAAAAGTATAGTGGCCAACCTGTGGGACTTAACTGCTTTTCTGTAAGTCTGGGTGTGTGATGAAATAAGACCTCATCCCTCCTGTTCCCAGACCACCTCCCTCCCTGGCACTCCTCTGGTCCTATGTCCTGGCTGGAGAATCAACTGGCAGAGCCTCTCCAGCATTTACTGTGCAACCTAAGTTAAGTGATTAAGCTTCTCGTGAACGCTTATGTGAGCAAACAGGGCTGGTAACATTTGCCACTCCCAGCCTCCCCTAAAATTCTTTTCCTGGAGTGGGTGTTTGCCAGTTTCTTTTATACTGTTGACATGTGGGCTGGAGGTTTGGCTTAGTGCAGCTCTCTTCTGTTACCCCGAGAGGCTTCATTCAGGAATGGTTTCTTGTTTGATTGCTCATTTGCCTCAGTTTCTCCCAGGTGATTGATTTGAGGCAGGCTGAACACAATAACATCCAGAGGCTCCATGGGTTTAAATACGTAAACACAGAATGTATAGAAAATGTCTTCATCTGTGACTCCTTCATGCTCTAGTGCCAGAGGGCATGGCTTCAGGGAATATTATCCTTTGTGTCATCAATGCATCTCGAAGGAAATGGTGCCCCATAAGACCCTGGGTGTCATGAGTGGGATTCTAGAAACAGAGGCGAGGATTCAGGAGCATGTGCTTTATGGGGGGAGAGCTCTTAGGAGAAACCTGTGCAAGGGGGAGCAGCAGGAGGGGGCAGGAAGGGGCTGCAGAAGGAGAGTGTGGTGTCAGGCAGGGCAGGGCTCAGCTGCAGCCTCATCCGTTGTGGGGAGGGTGGGTTCTGTAGCATAAATCACACCCAGAGTTGCCCTTCTTGGGTCAAAGGCCTAAGTAAGCTTCTGTGCTAATACCAGTCAGCCGCTGAATGCCCAGGGCCCTATTAACATAGAGCAGGTCTGCAGAGAGCAGGGAGATGGTGGTGCCAGCCGCTAAGAGAGACCTGGCCTGGCACCAGTGGCAACAACCATCCCAAACCTTGCTCAGGACAAAGGAAACTAAGACCGATTAAAGGCTGCTCTGAGAAGGTACTGAGTGAAGAGCTTCTATATCCATCTTCCCATTTAATTCTTAGAACAACCCATAAAGATATTATTATTTTTTCTGATTTTCAAGTGAATATGCTGAGCTTTGGTGGGATTTAGGAGCTTCTGCACGTCTAAGAATTAGTAAACAAAAGAGTTGGGATTTGAACCCAGATCCCTCTTACTTTCTCTCTCCCAAGCTGAGTCTGCGTTAAATCTCACCACTGCCTGAGACACAGATCCCTGTTTCAACACGTGGGTCCTCAGTCTTCAGTGGGGAAGAGACGTTGTGTAGGAACCTCCTGTACCATCATCTTATAAAGTCTTTAAGGCCCTCACTCGGGCCTATTTGCTTTTACAACCATGCACTGCGTAATAATATTCAGCTAAGGATGGACCACATGTATGACAGTGGTTCCATAAAATTACAATGGAGCTGAAAAATTCCTATCACCTAGTGACATCATAGTCCTGATAACGTTGTAGCAGAATGCATTACCTTTTATATGTTTAGATACAGAGATGCTTACCGATGTGTTATGGTTGCCTACAGTATTCATACAGCACAGTGTGCTGTACAGGTTGTAGCCTAGGAGCAATGGGCTATGCTGTACAGCCTGGGCGTGTAGCAGGCTGTACCATCTAGGTTTGTGTTAGCGCACTCTGTGATGTTCACACAATGATAAAATCGCCTAACAGCGCATTTCTCAGAACATATCCCCGACATTAATTGACCCATGACTGTATTTTTACAGTTGTGAATTTAGAAGTCAAAACAAACTTCTTTGTCAGCTTCCCAAACAGGCCCAGAGTAGATTCAAATCACCAGTTTGGAAGGTAGGCCATCTACAGGCAGATGGAAGCCAAAGATCTGATATGAAGGGAGAGATGGTTTAATCATAGAAATATGCAATAAAAAAAAAAAAACAATTAGTAGTCTTGGGTCATTCAGCATAGAGAAAGCTACAGCTTTCCACTCTTCAGTAGGTCCCACGAATGTCCTTAGATTACACCCTAGAATTAACTAGAATTCATCTGCTCACTTTTTTCAGTCGACTTTTGTTGAGTACCTGCTGTGTGTAAGATACTGTGCAGGACCGGCATGGACTCTTCAGACATGGTCTTTGTCTGTAAAGAGTTTGCATCTTAAAAACTGCTTGAGCACAGGGCGGCTGAGGAGGAAGCAAGAGATGAGAGCGACTGCCTCCACCAAGCAGGGTTATTTATCACAGCAGCCAGACTAATAAAAATGCATGACCTGATAAGCTCATAAAAGGAAAACATCATTAGTCACAGGGAAATGAGAATTAAAACTTCTACAAGGTACTATTGCATTAGAATGGCTCAAATTTAAAAGCTGACGATAGCAAGTCTTGCTGAGGTTGTGAAGCAACTGGAACTCCAATGTAAGGTTGGTGGCAGTGTAGAATGATGGTTTCCAAACTTTGGGAAACAGTTTGGAGTTTCTTATAGGGTGAGTGACCCAGCCATTCCACCTGTAGGTATTTACCCAAGAGAAGTGAAAATATATGATCACAAAAATATACACATGTGAATGTTTATAGCAGTTTTATTCGTAATACCCCCAAACTTGGAAAACCCAGATGTCCATCAGCTGGTAAATGGATGAACATGTAGGGTGCACAGCCATGCAATGTGACACTACTCAGCAGTTAAAGGGATGCACCACTGAAACACACAAGAACACGAATGGATCTCAGAAGCATCACACTTAATGAAAGGAAGCAGCCACACACAAAAATATCTATCTGTGTAAAATTCTGGGAAATGCAAGCTAAGCTGTAGGAGCAGAAAGCTGTTCAATGGTTATATGAATGCCATGTGTGGGAGGGATGGCCTACCGAGGGGCAGGGAAACTTCTGGGAGTGATAGAAGCGTGCACTTTAAATGGCTGAGTTTATTATGCGTAAATTACACTTCCATAAAGTTGATGTTTCAAGAAGCACCTAGCAGGATGACTTGCACGTAGCAAAGGATCAATAAATAGTGCCAGGTTCTTGCCAGCCTCACTCCTCAGATACGTCGCTTCTTCTCTTATGGGCAGCAGCAAGGTACAGAAACTCTCCAAGCTCTTTCCTGGAGGGCAAAAATGCCAACTCCAACTTCTCTTCCTGGTGGGCTCTTAGTTGCAGAGAAGGCTGCTCCTGCCGGAAGCAATGGTGTTCTCTTTTCCCTCTTGGGATCCTTAGGACCCAGTCAGACTACCAAGGCCCGCCTGCCACACCTCAGGCCCGGCTGAGTCAGGAAGCCAGTGGCGCTCATGCCTGTCCTCCGCACGGGCGTCACCAACGGGAGGAAGCTGCATGTGGTTCCAGTCACCGAGTTACAGACTCAGCCTTCGTTCGCTTCCGTGTCTGCTCGGTTCGGAGACCTCCTCGGAGACTTCATCCGCTAGTTCATTTCTTGTGTTAAATTTATGCCTGAGTTCAGGGCACTTCACAAGGCAGCCCTGATTAAAATCCAATAAAACGAGGCAGAGAAGACAGGATGAGAAGGATGACACATTCGAAAATAGCTCATCTTAATTCCTGGGCTCTGCACTCTACATCTGCCGAGATAAACAAGTGCAACTTCCTTTTCCCCCTTGAGTTGTGATTTAATTCTTATCTCTGGCCCCTCCAACCTGAAGCTGTAGGGACCCCGGGGACCTTTGGTAGCCACGGACCTTGACCTTTGGACCCCCCTGGGGAATCCCCAGCCCCTCTTCGTCTCCAGGGGTCCCTAACTCCTTGGCATCCTGGTGAAGAATTTTGTTTTAAAAAAACACGGGATAAAATACTTGGACCAACAAAAAATATTTCAAGTATATAGTGAATAAACAATCTGGTGGTGGGGCCTAATAACTACTGTCACTTTGAATTGTTGATGAGCATAAATGCTCTTCTGAGACGCCTGCCACACTGTCCCAGGCTGTAAAATACCCGGCTGCTATCAGTGATGAAGTCATAGAAATTGCCAATACCATGTGGTGTACTGCCTGTATTCACATGAGAAAGAAATGCTACATTTCACTTAGAAGTTAGTATATAAAAAAGTCCATGTGTTTTGCTCATCCCACCCCACAGACCCCCATAGACACCTTGGGGCCAGTAGACCCCAGGTTAAGAACTCCTGGGATGAGCTGTCCCAGCTATGGGACATTCTCACAGAGATGTGTCATTTTTCACCACTCTGGCCAGCAGCATACACCACCTTTCAATTAAAAAAAATTGTGACAAAATATTTCAGACATAAAAACATATAGGGGAGTAATATAATGAGTATTGATATACCCATCACCCACCACCCACATAGACTGTTTGCAAGTATACTTTGAAATCTCCTGCACACTTTTCACTGCTCACGGTTGCATTCTTTTCCCTGCACGTCAGGGCAACCTCTACCTAGAATTGGGTTTTATGATTCCTTGTGCATATCTTTATGCTTTTACTACAAATATGTGTATCCACGCATAGCACCAAATATCACCCATATGGTTTAAAACTGGGTGTAAATGATATTGTGCTATATGTATCCTTCTGCAACATGCGTTTCTCCTTTGATGTTACGTTTGTGAGACTGATTCGTGTTGATGCATGGGGACGTTAATTTACTTACTTTCAATGCTGTGTGGGGTCCTATTGCATGGCTGTGTTGAAATACGCTAGCTCTTCTCTTGTTGGTCAGCATTTGGATTGTTTCCAGTTTTTCAACATGGCAGTGCTCCACTGAAAATTCTTGTAGGTATCTCCTGGTCAGATGAATTTCTCTGGCAGTGGAATGACTGGGTAGTAAGCTTAGTGTGTCCTTAGTTTTTACAGATTCTACCAAACTGCTTTCCAGTGTGGTTGTACCAATAGCTTCACACTCTGACCAGCCCCAGATGTGAGGTCCTATTGTTCTTCATTGTCATCAATACTTGGTATGGTCAGACTTCTTGATATCTGCCATCTAGTAAAGTGAAACGCTGTCTTAATATGCTTTCAATTTGCAATCCACTGGTTACCGGTTGTAATGAAATAAATAGTGCCTCCCAAAGATATCAGGCCCTATCCTTGGAACCTATGAATATTACTTTAGATGGTAAATTATTTTGCAGATATGATTTAGCTAAAGATCTTGAGATGAGAGATAATCCTGAATTATCTGAGTGGGCCCTAAATGTGATCACAAGTGTCCTTAGAAGAGAGAGTCAGAGGGAAATGAGATACACACAGAGAAGAAGGCAATACAGAAGAGAAGAAGACAGAGATTGAAGTGATGTGGCCACGAGCCAAAGAATGCCGGCAGCTGCTAGAAGCTACAAATGTCATCAAATGTGTCATTTCTTCTCCTTGATGGTTTGTGCCAGCTGTTGTTTGAAAAGTCCTTTACTGCCCTGAGATCGAAGACACATACATATCTTCCTCTTGTGTGCTGATATCTCCTGCTCCTTCGGAGCATGGCCAGCCCTGGGTCTTGGGTGAGAGTCCCCAGCTGGGAAGGGGCCACCTCACTCTTCGGGTAACAGGCAGAGCCATGCAGACGTTCCAGCGAGCCTGCCGGCGTTCGTTGGACTGGGAGCTGCATTGGCTCTCTCTTTCAAACCTTGATTTTGCCAAATGGCCATGCCAATTATTTTGATGTTGAATTTTCCTTGCTATCAACTCCTGTACTTTTTAATTATCACTTATCCTTTTCCACTTTCATCTTAGTTATCATCATTGTAACTTAGTTGGATCATCATTGATCCAACTAAGGCAAATTTGTCCCTCCAGCCCAGCTGGGAGTTTCCAAGGCTGTTCTCCCTACTGCTCCAATGGTGTCTTTATTTTCACATAGTTTATTATTTGCAGTGCCTAAAATTCCAGTCGGTCGTGACTGTTTTATTTAATATTTTCCTGTCAGTAATCCAGCTCAGAGGCCATGACCTCAAATGCCTTTGGGGTGAGGCAGGTGATCTAAGAGCCAGGAGGTGGGAGTGTGACCTCAGGGGTGGCTGTGCCGAGCAGGTCCTGCCTGAAAGTTGGGATTGGCCACATGCACCTCATCTGCGTCACACCTGAGTGCTGGGCACCTTTCTCAATGGCCTGTCATAGACTGCCACCAAGGAAAGTTTGGTCTCATTTTGGAAAAAAGGAAGCCAGAGCCTCTAAGAAAGGGAAACGATCCTGACTTCCCTGCAACCTTGACCAAGTCATCAGCCACTCTGCAGCTTTCAAACAGGACTATAGACTAGTGTATCTTGAAGGCCCTTCTGCCTTCTAAAAGTGTGTAAGGACATTTAAGAAATCCAGAGTTATCCGATTTCACAGACATATATTTTCTTTTCTAAAAAAAATTGTGGTAAAATATACATAACATAAAATTTACTATTTTACGCATTTAAAGGCATACAATCCAGTGGCATTTAGTACATTTATGTTGTTTCACAACCATTACCTCTTGTTCCAGAACATTTTCATCACCCCAAGCGATATCCTGTATCCATTAGCATCACTCCCCATTTTCCTACTTCCTCACCCCCTGACAGATGCCAACCTATGTTCTGTCTCTATGCATTTGCCTGTTCTGGATATTTCATATAAATGGAATCACATGGTATATGGCCTTCTGTGTCTGGTGTATTTCACTTAGCATAATGTTCTATTTTGTAGCATGTATTAGTACTTCATTCATTTTTATGACTGAATAGCAGTCCATTGTGTAAATATATCACAGTCTGTTTATCCATTCATCTGTCGATGGACATTTGGGTGTTTCCACCAGAAACCGTACAACTGTTTTCCACAGCAGCTGCACTGTTTGTATCTTTCTTGATGCATTGATTCCCCAATAAAAATAATAAAAAAATTCTTGTTTTGTTCAAACTGCCCATGTTGTTTTAAGATTCTTTTGTCTTTGTAAGCATTTATGTCCACCCAGAGACCCCCAAGAGACATTTTCTATGAATGTTCTTCGTGGCACTTCGGCAGCTTCTCTTCCTACTGAGGAGCCATCCTGGGAGCTCCCCCTAAGGAGAGCTATCAACCCTGTCACCCTGATTCACACAACCTTCTGGGTGCAGAGGGTGAGAAGTGGCCCTTCTGGAGCCCCGTGTGATGGGGGGTGGGCAGAGCCCAGGGAGATGAGCATGTCCCCAACAGGGGAAGGATGGTCATAGAGTAGGAGGCACCTGCATAGATTCTGTTGTCCCAGTGACCTGTACTCCTCAAGGGGCAGATCCCGACCTCTAGGTGCTTCGGCCACACTTACAGAGTGTAGACGGTGACTCTACAGAGCAGGAAAAAGTCTCTTCTAGGAGTGGATGCCCTACCACTGCTTTTGGGATGGCTTAGTTTGGGTTCAGAAACATGGATTTGAGTACAAGTAGTTTGTTTTGGAGGCGATCCCAGGAAATACCAATAGGAGACGTCACCCTTGAGGACAACTAGGGCTCAGTTCCAGTGAGGACCCTCTGGGAGATGGTGTATAATCCTCAATGTTGAGCCACTAAGAGGTGAGGAAGGTGGGTATTTATCCCTCAAATCCCATCCTATGTTGATTGGATCACTCCTGAGGTGTCAACGGCCCAGCATGTCTGGCCTGCCATGTAGAGGATAAGTCCACTCCTGGGATAGACAGAAGCTGGAAGCTGCAGGCATGGATGGAAACTCTCTGTGGAGATCTCTAAGGTGGTGCCAACACGGAGTGCTACAGGGAAAGGGGTGTGGGAGAAGAATTCAGTAGATATTGCTGAGAAGGAGTCAGTATCTACATCTCGGGTCTGGCTGAAATGATCTGATGTTTGAAGTCAGACATATGATTGAGATATTCACATCACAACATGGGAATGTCTTAACTGATCCTGTCAATATCTCTATATGTTAACATGCAAAAATCTCAACACCTGAGTCTGCAAATGTTTCAACATCTGGAGCTGTGAATATCTCAACCCTTCAACGTGCAAATATCCCAGTATCTCAATTTGTGAAAGTCTCAACATCTTAACATCTCAATATCTTAATGTGGATGTCACATCAAAAGCTGAACCTGCGAATGTCTCAACAATTCAACATGCAGATGTCTCAACAGGCAAATTTCACATCTGAACCTGTGACTATCTCAATGCCTCAATATGCAAATGTCTCAGTGTCTTAACATGTGGTTGTTACATCTGAACCTGTGAACCTCCACATATATCAACATGCAAATGTCTTGATGTCTCGACATGTGATTGCCAACATCTCAACATGCGATATCTTGACCTCACAGCATATGAACATCACAACCCCACATCTCCAAAATGTTGAGTGAGTCATTATCTTCCTTCCAAATCCAGTTCCTCAAAACCCTATTGAAAATACTAGTGCACAGACAATTTTTAACTCTTGTAGAAATTCTGTTCTTTTGTGGATCGGCACTAGATCTCATATGCAGAGCTATATCTGGCCAAGCTTTGTAACTAATAATCCTATTGCACTCCATTTATGTGGCGATCAGGCTGCTGGATATCTCAGATGCTCCCAGATCCTTATTGCATGGAAAGGCCAAACTGAGACCCATGCACTTCCCTGACAGTGGCTTTGGAATTACTCTCACAATCCCACTGAGATAATTGCAGATAAGATGAAGTCACAGATTAGAAACAGAACCTCTGACACTTGTACAGTGACAGTAGACTGTGGGGGAGAACCAGGAGGTGGACCAGGAGTGGGGAAGGAAGACCTGTTGAAAGTAGGCAACCTAGAGAATGAGAGTGAAATTGACTAAGAGGAGGCCTAGGGAACCTTCTGGAGTATATTAATGGTCTTTATCTCCATAGGGCTTTGCATTACACAGGTGCACTTATTTGTCAAAACTCAGTAAATGTTCACTTCAGATTTGTCCATTTCGTTGTACGTTTTTAAATTTTATCTCAGCAGAAAAATTTCATAAATATTGGTATGATATGCATGCTGAAGTATTCAGGGAAAAGTGTGCTGATGTTTGCAGTATGTTGTTGAATGTATTTTAAGAAAGACAGATTGAGGGATAGGTAGGTAGATGGATGGATGATAAAACAAGTATTTTACAATGTGTTGGTAGCATCTAGGTGGTGGGTAACATTTTTCAAACTTTTCTGCATATTTGAAAATTTTCCTATTAAATATTCCAGAAAAAGTTAGGCTTGGAAAACCAACAAATCCAGCCATTTGGTGCTGCTCAACCCACATCATAAACGCTGAGAATGTCACCCGTTGTATCTCATTTTCATGACTGATACTCGTTAATGTCCTAGGTTATTTTTAGAACTCTTAATTTCTGGTACATGTGTATTTAAGGCAGCAAAAAAGAATTGTAATTACTTTTGGAAATTTTCCATTAAAAATATCCACATTAAAAAAAGTTGATTCTTAATTAGGGGTAAGTTTTAGATACCTGGAAACTCCCACTTAAGTGAAATTTTGCATTCCCTGATAATGCAGATGCAAGAGATGCCATTTTAATTGCCATTTCTAGTTAGTGGATGATCATGTCACCTTACCTTTAACTTAGCTTCATCATTTCTGGGGCATTTTCACATGTATCATTTCAGGGTTTTAGAAGAAGGGCTTTTGAGTTCTAGTCGTCTGAGTTTGAACTCTAGTTCAACCACTTGCTGGTGTGTGACTGTGAAGACACTTCTTGATTTGTTTGAGCTCAGTGCTTTTTGGGATGAGTGGAAATGATGATACCTAAAATATGGGCCTCTTGTAATAAATACATCAAAAAATTTGGGCAAAGCACATTAAAGAGCCCGGCATGTAATAAGTTCTTCATCAGGTGGTATGCTCTTGCCTTGGTTCCTTTCATACAATCACCAGGACGGTTTTGTGGAGGAGAAGAATGAATGTTGTTATGTCATTTCCCAGAGGAGATGACTAGTGTTTGGAGAAGTACAGTTACCTGCAGATCTCAGCCTTATGCATATCCCAAAGTAGGTGGAGGACTCGAACCCACACCTCTTCATCCACTGCTGTGCCCACTTCAGCCTCTCTCCCCCTGCCCCCCAAGTCTGATGGGACAGTCACAAAAGTAGAGTGAGGGCTGTGAAGATGAACCGAATGGGAATCTCCTTTGGCCTCAGGGCATAAATAAGGTTGCCACATACTGGTAACTGTCACAAAGAGTTTTGTTGCAAGTGGCAACACCCATGGTGGAACAGTAAAAATGCCGACTGAAATGACTCAGCAAACTTGCTGTGACCTTTTCAAAAATGGTTAAACATTTGAGCTTCACACATGTCACTGCGGAGGCTTGGACTTGGGCCTACAACTGCCAGCAATTTGAGATGACACTGTGGACGCCACCAGATGTCTTCTCAGCCGGTGAGCTCTCTAGACTTGAGAGGGCTCCCACGTCTGCACATCCTGCTGCTCTTCCCTCTGCCCCCACTTCCCACCTGACCCCAGGCACTTGGGGAGGAAGCTCGCAGCACAGGTTGGGTGCACCGGAATGGACCAACAGGGCAGCAATGGCCTTTCAAATTATCCTGGGTCCTTTTCAAACACGGCCTTCCCTTTCTTTGGCCAAAGTGTTGGAGTTCCCACACACAGCAGTTGAAGAATAGTCGCATGCCCTGCCAGGCCATTTCCCTGGGCCGTTGCGGCAGCCTCAGCTCTGGTCCTGTTGGACAGCTTTATGCCAGATATCTAAGTTTCAACAAAGCTTTGCCTATCTTCTTAGGCTCACCGTCCAGAATTGGCTACCAATCGTGTTTGTAGCATAAAGCAAGAAAACAAATGTCCGTTGGAGAGTAACGTTGGCCGTTAAAGTGCTCTCCACGCCGAAAGGGAGAGCCCTGCAGCCCAGCGTGCGTCTGGCTGGAGATGCCTATCCAGGGTGCTCCGTGGCAAGCTAGAGACCATGGGAGGAAGAAAGTGCACTCGGCCAACCCCGGGAGGGAAGCTATGGCCAAAGAACACACACCCTCATGTGGCTTATTGTTTTTAGAGCGTGCTAGAGAATTACAGCAGACTGTTTGGAGCCTTAACAATCACTTATTTTGTATTGGATTTTTTTTAAAAAAAAAAAAGCAAAGGATTTTTTTTTCTTTGTATGTTACACATAGGCCAGCAAAAATAGTTCCTGGAGAATGAAAATGACTGGAGGGTCAGTTTGCAACATGAGACAGGCCGTGGGGCCCAGTTGCAAAGACATCATTTCTTGAGTGTCCAGGGGGAGACAGATATGGCTGGGCAGGTGGGCTCGGTGTCAGATGGTTGCCTGTCTTTAGGGAGGGGAGGGCGCAGCCAGGTCTTCAGTGGGAGCTGCAAGTACATTAATAACTTGCCTCTGGCCAGTAGGGACATGGGTCCTGAGCAGCTGGTGTCCAGAGCATAGTGGGGAAACAGAGCTGTGATGTTCCACAGCCCGGCCTGGTGTCCACACACGGCTCTAGGCTTCCTCAAGAGCAGTTAATTTAATTTAATTTTATCTTATCTTATTTTATCATATTTTATTTTTTTTCCTTCCCCACTGTACCCCTAGCCCTCTCAGTTAGCCTTCAAGCCACACGTTGCCTCGGCAATCCCAGGGCTGGGCTGGGCAGCCCCACCAGGCCCCAGGTTGTCCCTGGGCAGCGTGGTTAGCCGCAGGGCAGGGAGCCTGCCAAGTCGGTGGCTCTGGGGAGCAGGCACAGAGGAACAGTAAGAGAAATGAGAAGAAGAAGGTGGCAAGAAAAGCCTAATTCACAAGTTCACCCAGGGCTGCAAAGGCCAGCCTCCCCGTAGACCACGGAGAGGGGCTCTCGGGCCCTGTGTGCCTTGTCTGTTGAGAAGGAGCCCTTCTGGGGGCTCTCCTGTGGAGCCACACAGCAGGGTGCCCACAGATGCTCTCTCACAAGGCCCCGCCCACTCCTGGCACTGACAACACAGGGGGAGAGGAGAGGGTGCTCCCCTGCTGGCCCCTTCTGCTTCGCTTTCCTTCAAGCCCTCTTCTGAGAGTGATAGGAATCACTGAAGCAGCATTTCTCAAAGGGCAGTCCTGGGACCAGGAGTGTCAGCTTCCCATGGGAGCTCATGGGAAATGCAAATTCTCAGGCCCCACCTCAGACATGCTGAGTCAGGAACTCTGGGGGGATGGGGGGGCATCATCTGAGTTCTCACAGCCCTCCAGGTAAGCCTGATTAGCACTCCTCCCTCCAGACCTGCCACTATAGAGGAACCATGACAGCTCCTGCTGAAAGTGGGCAGGGGGTGGAGGTTCTGTGCGGGACATTTCTTTAATTTCTTTCACACTCTGTGCTCCTTCTGTTGGCTCTAGCAAAGTTTCTCTATGGGAATGCATTTAGGAATATTTGAGGCAGTGATCTGGCTGGAACAGGACACCAGTAGATTTTTCTCTCTTTTTTGAAGTTTCTATGTAGAAAAGCACACGGTTATTACTGAAATTATATGTTATAGATCAATAAAAGTGGCAAAGTTTCTATTATGATGCTTTTGTTCACACTTTGCATAAGAGTGAAGAAACATCAGTGGTTCTTTCCAAGGCTGCAATTAGTGAGAGTTGGTGTGGAGGTTAGTGCTACCTCTAACCCCACTGCCCCAGACCCCTCTTGGGGCTCTGTGATCCCCACAGCCAAAAAGGTCTGCTGCTTTCTGGTTCCGGACACTGTCCTGTGACATGAAGACCCCTCCTCCCATTTTTTTTTTCTACTTCCTGACTTTTCCCCCGACATGTGGTCCAGGTATTATTTATTATCTGGTTTTTCTCCCTGCCCCCAGGCAAGGACTATATTTAAGCCAATCCAAACTTTGTAAGTCTTAAAAATAACTCTCCCTTTGCAAACCCCTTCCAGGTTTGGCAGGGCATCCTTGCAACAGGAAATCCATCTCTTTCTACCTGCCCGACTCTTGCGAATAACTCGTCCCTTGATCTTTTCTTACCTTTGCAAGCTGTTATGATATGATTTGAAGAGGTCATTTTTTTGGTGGTGGTGATCATGGGTTGTCGGGGATGGGGCCCCGTTTTCTCCTTCCCTTCCACCAGCGTCCTGATTTTTAATGGTGAAGATTAACTTCTTTAAAAGCAAAACAGTCATCATGGCCCCTCATGAATATTCACGCCTTGGGTGAGTTCATCTTTATCAAATTGTTCCTAAAAGTTATCCCAGCCTTCTGGAAGTGAAAGTTACTGTGACTATTTTAAAGAACGACCTTTAAATACCACTGATAATTATCACTAACGTGAATTACTTCCATACTGAAACAAGGCCTCGGGAGAAGTTTTTTTTTTATCGTTTCTCCATATAATGGTTTTTGGGCACATTTGTGTGTTTTGGTTTCTCTTCTCCCACATCTTGCCATCTGTCCCTAAGGACTAGAGTTTGCCCTAAGACTTTTTTCTGTCCCTCCAAACATAGCAGTAAGCAATCTCTCCATCCGCTGGTGGGGCCTCTCCAAACCGTGCTTCTCTCTTCATGGATCCTTAGTAACAATGAGCGAGAATCTTTGGTCACTGAGAGGTCTTTGGTGGAATCAAGTTTACTTTAGTAGAAGGTGAGGAAAAATAAAGACTAGCAAGGGAGTTTGCTTAATATTTCAACTTGTTGAGAAATGAAAGAGTGGAAATTATTTGGAGGGTAAAAAATTAGTAGAAGAAAGCTAAGGGCCACATGGCTTCCAACATCCACCTTCCCACTCCTGCGCTGACTGTCATCCACAGTATGAATGGCGACAGCATTCCAGGGAGCCCTCGAGTGGCTCAGCCCCAAGCTCTCTCTGCTTTGAGACAGAAGCGCCAATTGTCCAGCCTCACTGGCCAGTAGAACTTTACTTCCGTGATGGAAATTCTATCCGCACTGTTGAGTTCGATAGCCCCTTGCCGGTGTGTCGCCTGGGCATTTGCCACGTGGCGCGTGTGATGGAAGAACTAAATTCCCAATTTTATTTAATTTTGCTTAATTCACATTTAAATTTAAAGGACCACATGTAGCTAGTGGCTACCAAGCTGGAGGGAAAGAAGTGGAGTTGCCTGAGCGATGTCTACTCTTCCTTAGCTGCCAGAAAATTCCTCAGGATGGGGCACGAGGAGCAGGTGCCTTCCCTGAAGGGGAGCTGGTCCCCAGTTTTAAATATTGAAGTGAAGAGAGGAAAAGACAATTGTTTTGCAAAGAAATGGAGATAACTGATGCTTGTAATTTTCACTGAGGTGAAATAGAGCCTTCATTATTAACACATAGGGTGGGGACAAAAGCAGGGGCCTAAAAAGAAAGTCCTGCCTCTCCTTTTTTTTTAAACTCTGTTTTGTCCACTCAGGACAAATTGTGGGAAACTCTGTGAGTGTCCAAGGGCTTCCCTTGCCTAGGAGAATGGTGGTGTAACTGGTTTTCTAATGAGACGCCAAGGTTCTCAGACTAGCCATATTTAGGGAGAGAGAAGAAAATAGGATTGAGAATCAGTTGATTTTGCCCTTGTTGGACAGGTTCATGAGAGGGTCTGGTGGAGAAGCATGTGAAACAGATAAAGTATGGAAGATCTCACGTATCCCTGTGTCCAGTACTATTTGGTGTGTTGGCTGTGTTCAGGAAAACTACTACTTTGGAATGTTCCTTAGTAAGATCAACCAGCAGGCATCAGTGGATGCTTGCTGAGTGACAGGCTCCATATGTCATGCTAGGAGATTCAGAAGCATCATTTATTACCACAGAATATAGTAATATAGAATTGGAAAAGATAAATTATACACGCTTGGAGTACATGGCAGTAAAGGTAGTTATCAAAGTGCTGATTTTTCAGTAAAGAATAGGGAGGTGAGGGTGTGTGTGAGTATGAGTGTGCACGCATGCATGCTAACATGTTGGTAGGAGTCAGTGGGACAAAACTTATATTAGAGAGATGTTGGACTCCTTTTAACCTGAGAACCATCGTGGCTGCTGTCTCTACTGAGGACAGTCCAGGAATTAGAGATAAGAGGTGCTGGCACTTCAAGACAGCCAAGGTACAGCCAGAGAGGCTGGAGCAGACAGAGTTAAAAGCAGCAAACCAGGGTTCAAAGACTGCCCTGGGAACCTGGCACTACCCATCATGGTTCTTCTTGGCACCTGCCTTTGGCCAGGTGTTTCCCTAGCAACACTGTCCAGCCTGGCTCTGCTCGTCCTGTTGTCTGGTATTCCCAGCAGGGGGCCACTGCATGCAGCCAGGGTCTGGCCATTGGTCCTCCTTCCTGGGTGCCTACTGGGCACCACCGCCATTCCCTCTGCAGCCTCAGGCCTATCTGCTTTGCCTCTCCCTGGGGTGAACAGTTGTGATGACTGTTGGCCCCAACACTCAGCAGCCTAGCCAAATGATGCATTATTTAAAGACACATATTTAATAAAAGTCAAATCTATTCTGAAACAAAAATGGCTCCCATGGTTTCTCAGCATCTGAGAGAATTTTCCAGTCCTGACCTGTGAAAAGGGGATAGGAGGCAGGTTGCAGGAGCTCTCAGTGCTCAAATCTGAGAAAATTTGAACGTGAAAATCAATAATGACAGTAACAGGTTATAATCCATAGAGAAAAATAAAAATGTGTGAGTCCACACTCATATGAATGAATGAATGAATGAATGAGGGAGGGAGATGGGAAACTTTCTTCCTCTGAGTAGGAGAAATGATGGAATTAGAAAAGTCACCCCTTGGCAACCGTCATCATAATAATTGTTTCAAGCAGCTAACACTAAAGCTAGTGAATAAATGCTTGGTAAACAGGATATTGACACAGTCTTAAGTATATCCCCATAGGATACTTACTAATTAAAAAGGAAATGGCAGTAACTTTACGGGGAGGAACCTGGCTGACTCTGCCCAAATGAGCGATTGCAGTTGGTGTCCCAGAGAGGGGATACACCTGCACTGTGCCCCTGATGAAGGGAAGGCATTGTGCTCTGCAAAAGGCAAGGTGTGCAAAAATGCATAACCTGAATATAATTATGATAAATCAGGCAAACCCAAATTGAGGGACATTTTACAAAACAATTTCCCTGTATTCTTCCCAAATGTTAAGGACATCAAAGACAAAGCAAGACTGGGGAAGAGGAGGAGACCAAGGAGATAGGACAGTTAAGTGTAAGATGGGACGGTTAAGTGCAAGGTGAGACCAAGGAGATAGGACAGTTAAGTGCAAGGTGGGGCCGTTGGTTGAATCCTGGATCACAATACTTTTTTCTTTACCTGTAAAAGATATTAGTGCGATAATGAGCCAAATGAGTAAAGTCTATAGAGTAGATAATATCTTTGTGAATTTCCATTTTTTGATAGCTTTGCAGTGGTTATGTAAGATAATGTCCTTGTTCTTAGGAAATATGCTAAAATATTTAGGTATATAGGGGGCGTGATACCTGGACTGACTAGAAAGATGCACAAAGGGACTGTCAAGGTGATAGAAATGATCTGTGTCTTGACTGGGCTGTGGGTCCCAGGGGGACCTACGTTTGTCAAAACCCATAATACTATAGGCTGAAAATCTATGCACTTTCCCATATGCATGGAGGCATAATTTTATGCCTCAATGAAAAGTTAAATCAGAAAAAAGTCAAAACCTAAAGATAATTCCATATTTGTTCAGCATGTAAAGCCATCGAAGTGGGTGTAAATCTGTCCACAGTGGCTATTTTAAAATCCCGGAGTAGTCCCTGATCTGAGCACCTTGTTTCTTTTGATAACTCACTACTTTCTGCTCATATGTTATTTTCCTCATAGCATTTAGCATGCTATAGAACATAATAAACATTTGTCTATCATTTGGTGACTGACATCCTTGACTGTGTTAATACATTTCGTCTTACTGGAGACCTGGAAAACAGGAATGGCATCTGTGTTTCCAGGGAAGAGCAGAAGGTGACCCAGGTCAGAATTTTCCAGGCACTCACGACCTCTGTGGGGACATTTTTCCACCTGAAGAAATGTGGCTGCCGTCTAGCAGGCCATCTGGAGAGTGGTGGCCCCCTGGCGCCATGGTTTGGAGCCGGACAGTCTGTTCGTTGGAGTTTCCATTTAAGGGATCACAGGCAGCTCCCTGCCTTGTTCCGTGCAACGGTTGGAGAACTTATTTGTCACTTTTAAAATCACCCTCCTGTGCCAGGAATTCTCTAGACCAGGGGTCCTTAAACTACGGCCTGTGGGCCACATGCAGCCCACCAAGGACAATTATCCAGCCTCCTACCCACAGGGTATTTTTGCTGCCTGTCCTGCTTAGCAACCAACTTGTCCCCGGCCCACAGTACACATGTGTGGAATGTGCGCCACACCCTCCAACGGTCTGAGGGACAGTGAACTGGCCCCTGTTTAAAAATTTTGAGGACCCCTGCTCTAGACACTGTAAACCTTCCGCCTCCAAACCAGATGGAGTGAAAATTTCCTGTCAACCTGGCCCGGCAGGAGAAACAGGAGGTGGGAGCATGTCATTAGGTCTCTGACTCTAGAGTTCAGGCCAAGGAAACAGAGTCAGGACTTTTTTCTCAAGAATGGAAATGCGACTCTCAGGCCAGTGCTGGGCTGTCAGCAGCCTGGTAGGTCCTGGTGATGGTTCTTGTTTTTACGTACATACTTGAGTCAGGTGGGTTGTTGTTTGACCCGTATTTTCAGATGATGAAATGGAGGGGCAGAGATATCAACTCTCTAGGACCTGGGCTTTCTTCCTTCTTTTCTGGGGCTCTTGCCTGTGGGTTTTCCTGGAAGCAGGTCCCGAACAAGATTGGGGTTTAGGAGGTGAACCAGGGAAGGGAGCCCTGGGGGCATCTGAGCTAAGATTTGCGCTGCTGGGGGATTCTGGAAAACCATCTAGAACATGCACTTCAGCATTTCCTTACCCACAGGGGGACGGGGGGGCGGGGGAACTGGGCTTCGTATATGCCGCTTTCACTAGTTGCCAGTTGAGGGCTGCTGGGAGGCGGGGCGAGCGTGCTAATTCTGGGCACTTGTGTCCGTCCCTCATTTGTGCAGAGATGCCCGCATTGGTGGGTGGGAGTTGAGCTGGCAGGCACTGGACAGGCAAAGACTGAGGAGGCCTGGGGTGTGGACCAGCAGTGTCTGCCTCGTTGCCTTTCAAGTGTAGACCGTGTGGTATGGAACGGACTGAGCATTATGGACTGGATTCCAGGCCTGAGCTTGGAAGAGCATCATGCTGCCTGGGGACCCATGGCCAGGCAGACACACAAAGGCCCTAGGGGGAGAGACAGGCATGATTCTCCAGTTAGTTCCTTGTTCTCACGGGGGGCCTACTTTTGGTAGTAAACCCCTCATCCTCCAGAATGTGGGGCAGGCACCCTGGCCACATCCCCACACCCTCCACACAGAGGAAAGCCTTCGGCTGCCCATTTTTTTTTTTTTTTTTTTTTTGTATGTGTGTGTGTGTGATATGTCCTTACCTTTGTGGGTTGGGATACCAGACCTGGTACTAATCCCATGTCTAATCCCATGCCGTGGCCATATGAAACTGAGCCATGTGAAGTCCTTAAACTAACTCCCTGTGTCTGAGATGCTGTCTGTGCTATAGCTGTGTTTGCTTTGGATCTTCTAACTCAGGGGAAGAGGTGGAAGTTGAGGAAAGGCAGGAATGGAATATAAAGAGACTGTCAGGGCAGCATTGCAAAGTGATTGAAGCCTCGCGAGGCACAGGAGAGGGACAGGGGCATCCACAGCCCACTGATGACACACTCAGTGCCACACCTGACTCAGCCACACCTGCTCTCTGAGGGTGAGGGGTGCTCTCTAAATTGAAAAACAAGTCCAAAAAAGGCTCACGTGGGAATAAAGGCTGTGACCTTGGCCTCATTAGCACTGTCTGGCAGCAGACTCAGTGTGCCATTCAACTGTTTCTTATGAAAATCACGGGATGAGTAAAGGAACAAATCAACAAACAGACAAACCAAACCCTGGAGAAGCTTCCTGTCTGTTTACCAGGAAAGCAGTGCTGCTAGAGTGAGAAAACTGGGATTCCTCTGTCTGCACCCCACCGGCCACCTCAGTTACTAAGAGCCACAGTTAGGGCAGCAAAGAAGCATCCCCAGGGAGAAGCTGAAAAACACAAGCGACTGCAAGTTGTCCCCACTGTGAGCTCAACACCACCGAGCAAAGGACATGGGAACAACCAGCAAATTCCATCTTTCTCTCTGGTGGCCAGAAGTACAGATTTAATCAGGTGGCATCAGGAGGCAAATATTTGGACCTGTCTATGGAAAGTTTTTCTGATCCACCATTTCCTGTGGTGGCCCCAGGGCTGGATGGAACTAAAAAGGAAATGAACTGCATAGAGAGGTGCATGCCTGACTTAGTTACCAAAAAATGGAAAGAAAGAAAAAGTCCTTTAGCTTTGTGACTTGTTTGGCCCCTTTTGATTAGAGATCCTGGCAGTTGGCTCTGGTCGGGGGCCTCAGGTGGACTTCCTGCCCCTGCCTCCCTTTGTGTTTTCACAGGGATAATTTTAGGTCTGGTTTTTGTTTGCTGCTGGTGTTTGGTTCCTGAGAGAGGATCTGACTTCTACAACCTAATTTCACCCTCAGTAGACTCCAAAGGAAACCAAGGCCTCTGGTGGAGGCCCTCCTTGTCCTGGCCAGCCTCAGTCCCACCGTCACCTCCTGCAGAGGCAGAGCCCTGAGCTGGGCCAAGCGTGTCTTTAACCTGGTTGGGGAGTTGGGTAGGGGACTGGTAGTCTGGAGGGAGCAATGTGCCATATTGGTTTATGGTGTCAAAAGTACAGAAAACCAAAGAGAATGAAACAACAAACAAAAAAAGGACTCGCACTTCTCAGAGAAGAAGGGGGCAGGCTCCAGTGGAGAAAGCCCTAGAAGGGACCCCTGGTCATGATCCTCATCTCCAGCCCACTCCATGACTTTAGGGCATCACCCCAAGTCTCTGGACCTTGTTTCTTCATTGGAAACACAAAAGGAGAGCCATAGAAAATGGGGACAAAAACCAGGGGACCTCCAAAACACAAAAGGAGAGCCATAGAAAATGGGGACAAAAACCAGGGGCCCAGAGGGAGGGCAGGGGCTGGGTCTGCTATCAGGCTGAAGTGGGTTGCTCAGCTATTCAGAATCCCGGGGTAGGGGTGGGAAGGTCTTTCTTGCACCTACCCTGAGTGCTGGGGTCATCTTGGGGGACTCTCGGACAACCACCATTGCTGCTGTGAGAACTCTCAAAGCCCTTGTTTCCAGGATTATCTGCCTCGCCTTCATGGGGCAGTGGGAAGTCCACAGAAGTATCAGTGTTACTGCAAGGATTCGGGGAGGACAGTCACTCTTATGCTAAAACAAACATGGGTATGTTATGCTGTCAGTGTAAAATGTGTTTGAGCTTTGAAGATGGACTCTTTAAAAATAATCACTGTAAGTGGATTCCGTGCCTGTCTTAAACTCATTATAACAAGGGCCTGGCTCTTTTTGGGTGGGTGCTGCTGCACCTGTCCACAGTTCCTCTGGCCAGGGACACCTGGGTGGAGCATTAGAGAGGCTGCCCCTTGCCTCTACGTGCTGCAGAACAGTCCACGTGCTAGCTGAGTACTCAGTAGGGAGACACTTGCTCTCTCCACGCCTTTCCTGGGTGTCGTTGTTTAGGAGGATGGTTCCTAATTCTTGAGGGACCCTGAGCCTGTGGAAGATCTGATCGTGGTGGTTATAAATCCAGACTTAGAATTTACACAGAATTTCAGGACAGACAAGCCCATCCTCTCCATCCCTAGTCCCTGAATCCTCGGTTAACACATTAACTCCTGTGTGAGTTATATTTAACTCACGCCAGTTTTGAGCCTGGGGCCTCAGGAAGCATATTTAACTCACGTATCTCTTTACCTTGGGAGCTATGTGAACTATTTTTCAAGTTGCATACAACTCACCCACAGAAAGCAATAAAAAATAACAAATTTTTCATTAAATTAGAAAGGATAGTTTTGTTTTCGAAGTTTTTATTCTATTTTCATAATAAAACGTGTGGTGGGCCCAAGGAAAAAAATTTTTTTCTAGTGTGGCATTCAATGTGTTAAGGAGATTTTGTCCAGAGATATATGGGGCTGGGGAGAAATTAGTGGAGGAAGAGCTTTAGCGACTGCCAGGTATCATTTTTGCTGGAGTGTGTGAGCTTCTGGATTTGGAGGCATCTGCTAAGAGCACGAGGTGGTGAGGGTAGCGTGGGCAGGGAGGAGTGTGTGTCTGTCCACAAATCCCGGGTCCCAGCTGGGGTTAATTACAGCTTCTTTCAGGCTCTTAAATGGGTCGACTAATTGGATTAAGATTTCCTCATCCACATAATTGTCACCTAGCCACTGACGTCAGTTTTTTATGCCATCATTTTGTAAGGTTAGCATGGGTGCTTTGATGCCAAATGTCTTTGCCTGAGGCCCAGGTAAAGAAAGTAGCTCAGATTATAGCGTTTTGGTTTCTCTCAGGGTCCAAAGGCAAAGCAAGGAGTTTCCATCGTGCTTTGAAAATGGGCAAGTCCCCTAATGTCTCTGCTTACCTGACCCAAGATATAGCTTAAATGTCACCCTGGGGTGGGCTGAGAGAAAGCACGTGGGCTGTCACTCCTCTTCATGCTCAAGTCATCTTTTCTTTCTGGTCTTGCCTGAGTAACCATAACCCTGTTAAAGTGACGAGTGTCTTCTCTGAGCTATGACACTGATAAAGCAAGCTGGACTCGTCCCCGGAAAATGAGGCAGAGTTGCCTGCCCACTACCTGCTCAGACGTGTGGAGTCCTGACAATTGCATGACTTCCCCTTTGGTGCTCAATTATAAGGCATGGAGACACAAAGCCTGCACACTTTTCCCGCCTCTCCTGGGGCTTTGGGCCCCGGTGGGCTCCCAGCCATCCCTGCGGGCTTGGGAGAGTCAGTGGTTTGACAGTGCTTTCTAATTTGCAGGTACTTGCACTGCGTCATCTGACTTAATTCTCATCACAAGCCTGTGGGGTAGGTACAATGGCACTGTGTTCTGGATGGGAAGCACAGGTGTGGGTTGGAGTAGCTAAGGGATCTGAGTCGCAGCTCTGATCAGCAGCAGAACATGGGACTGAGAGGCTATCACAGCCCTGATCACATCCTTCCCCCAAAGGAAGCACCTACATTCCTTTGCCTGAGTTGCCTTGCCTGCCTTGGTGGTAGACCAGAAGTCAGAGGAATAAATGCTCCTGGAGCAGCCCATAGCCTATGGCAGATGGGAGATAGTGCATAGATACCCCAGCTCCCTCACCCCTTGGACAAGATGACACTGAGGCACATGGTCTATGTGTTTTCGTTTTCCCCACAGTTCCCACTGATATTGAGCCCCAGGAACCCACAGGGACAACTGACTTGACAGCTCTTGCTTTCTAGGCTGCCTTTCTTCCCCAGTGTCAAGTCCCCACCCTGCCGGCAGTCCTCCTTCCCCTCACAGAGCAGCTACTTGCACTGAAACCCTTGCCTCAGAGTCTGCTTCTGGGAGAGCCTGTACCCCAGATTCTTGAGCACAATATCCTGGCTCTCCTCATCTTCCTTCTGAGTATAAGGGCTCCCCGAGATCTTAGGGAGAAGTAGGGCTGTGTTCTGAGGCTGAGCACAACCTGGCTCAATACTGTGGTGCAGAGCCTGGATTTAAGGTTGGCGGCCTACCTTCCTTCCTTCCTTCCTTCCCTCTTTCTGTCCTTCCTTCCTTCCTTCCTTCCTTTCTTCCTTCCTTACTTCCTTCCTTCTCTCTTTCTGTCTTTCCTTCCTTCCCTCTTTCTGTCCTTCCTTCCTTCCTTCTCTCCTTCCCTCCTTCCCTCCTCTGTCCTTTCTTCCTTCCCTCTTTCTGTCCTTTCTTCCTTCCTTCCTTCCTTCCTTCCTTCCTTCCCTCCTTCTGTCCTTCCTTCCTTCCCTCCTTCTGTCCTTCCTTCCTTCCTGATCCTTCCTTCCTTCCTTCCTTCCTTCCTTCCTTCCTTCCTTCCTTCCTTCCTTCCTTCCTTCCTTCCTTCCTTTCTTCCCCCCCTCCCTGTCTCCTTCCTTCCTTCCTTCCTGATCCTTCCTTTATTCCTTCCTGAGGAGGAAGAAAACTGACAGGTACACCTTTGTACACTCCCTGGCCAACTGCACAAATGAGCACTGTGCTTCCTATCTGTAAAGAAGACTTGCCTGGAATGGTGGTGGCCTGGCAGAGACCCAGGAGAAAACCCCACTGTCGGAGCCGCTGGCCTGGGAAGACAGATTGGGCCCAGATAGGTTACAGAGTTCACGAAGTGACTGCATTTATTCTGCACATGGCCTTAGGTTATGTGAGAGGAGGAAGTGCCATATCAAATGCCACGACAGATGTTGTAAATCATGGGAAGTGTGCTGCGGCCACCTCTGCGCTGTGACTTGGAAACGAAGGCATCTGTCAAAGCAGGAGGCCAGGCAGCCTGGCCCTCACTTGGCCTGGGCTGTGCCTCTGGCGAACGGCCATGGAGAGCTACTGAGGCATCCGTGACATGGTGTTCTGAGGCTTCTTTTTGAACACCCTTGAAAAGCAGAGAAGCTGAGGAAACCACATCAAAATTTCCTGACAATTTTTTTTCTGCACTTGGCAAAGGTGGGCTGGGATTTGCCATGCGTGTGAGGGGGTCCTTTTCAAATGAGGCAAGATCTCCACAATTCTTCTACCTGGTTAACAGCTTCCCTTGTGTGTCTTGAGAGAGATTGAAATAAAGAGAAGATGTTGAGGTCAGCCTTGGCTTTCTTATTTAAAACTTGTTATCAAAGTTGGATCCTTCTAGCCCAACATGAGAAGTGTGTGTGTACAAGTGTGTGTGGTACCCGCTGGAAGAAAATATGTGAGGGAGAGGAAAAGAGGAAAATGGAGCTGCCTCGTGGAATACATTGTGTATCCCAATGCAGATTTTCTATAATTTTATTTATTATTTTGTTTGCAATTTTATTAACTATTAATGAAACCGCCCATTTGGGAAGGATGTTTTGGGTGCTAGGTGCCATGTTCAACAAGAAACCAAAAAGGAAAAAAGAAAATAGAGGACTGTGTTTACCAGGGCTGCCTTCTGGCTGTTCAGGTGAATAATGGCAACATAAGGGATGAGTAGAGGCATGTCCGGATTGCCTTTTACCCTGCTGTGCCCGTGTGTCCTTAGCATGGGCACCTGTGTGGCCTTGCTGGGAGGCTGATCCTAGTTCATTATTTCACTCCCCACCATGAACAAGCCAAGGGAAAAGGATATTCCCAGAACCAGAGTGTTCCAAGTTTTCTGAAAGGTCATCGCCACTTTTCTGGGGGAGCTCCCAGCACGGCAGAAATACTTGGAAGACAACTCTGTCCCTTTAACACTGCTGTGAGCTGCCTCCGTTTGCTTGAGATAAAACTTCCCTCTTGGTCCAGTAATGTTCATGGCTGAATTGGCCACGACACAGAGGACCCTGTGTTCCTAATTATTTCTGGATGAAAAGTCCTGCAGGCGAGTGGAGATTTGGGGCAAGGATGGCCAGGTGGAGCAGTCACCAGCGTGCAGTGGATTGTAGAAATGGAGAGATAATTAAATTAAAAGTGCCAGGTGCAGGCATTGAAAAATAACCCTGGGTGTTAATTATGCAGTCCAGTGTTAGCAGAGGAAATGCCACAGGCCTGTCCATCACGTGGCCGTTGAAAAGCTTGGGAGAAACACATTCATGGTTTCTAGAGAATTTGCCAGGGCTGCCTACTTGGGATTCTGGTGAAGCAAGGATTATTTATTAGTTGGAGTGTGCACATTTTTCCCATTTTCCGCCGAGCCAGGGTGGGCATTTGGTGTGTGTGTGGGGTTGGGGGTTAACGTTGATCCATGTGAAAATGTGATGTAATGAAGACAAAGTTTGAGTGTGTTGTTTCCAATTTAGGCACGTCTGGAGTATATCTTCTCTTTCTGATTTGAAGCAAATTTGATGTTAGAGGTCTGGGGCAATGTGTCCCTGTCATGAAGATGAAGGGACACATGATGGCATATTCATACAATGGACTACAGCCCAGTAATCAAAAGGAGTGGACATTGGAAACAGCATTCCACAGCAGCATGACTGTGTTACGCACACAGTATAATAGTGAAAGAAACCAGACCTCAAAACCCACTCTGCACGAGTTTATTTTGGTGAAGTTCTAGAACGGGTTAAACTAAGCCATGGAGGTGGATGTCAGGTCTTTAATTACACAAGGGAACTTTATAGGGTGATGGGAATGTTCTGTTTCTTTCTTGGGCTGAGGGGTACCTGGATATAAACATTTTCCAAAATCTGTTGAATGTACACTTAAAATCTGTGCATTTTCTTTCGTGTAAATTATCCCTTGATGAAAGAAATGGAAAAAGATAGTCCAGTGCTTTGCCCTTATATGGGTCTTGAACTCTGCTCTATATGTCTCAAAGAGTGATCGGAATAAATCTGTCTGTGGTCCATCCTGACCACCCAGCCTTTTCCTGTTCACAGCACTGTTGAGAAAAGCCTTTCATTAGAAGGCAGCAGAATGGAAAACAGGGAGACAAACTACAGCCCTCGAGCCAAATCCACTCGCCCACATTTTTGTAAGTGCAGTTGTGTTGTGACACAGCTACACGTCCGTGCATTTGTGTGT
Source organism: Mirza zaza (assembly GCA_008750895.1). Classification (NCBI taxonomy): domain Eukaryota; kingdom Metazoa; phylum Chordata; class Mammalia; order Primates; family Cheirogaleidae; genus Mirza; species Mirza zaza. The sequence goes on from VSMD01067798.1 coordinate 27,863, forward strand.
TCTCTGTGGCTGCTTTTATGCCACGGTGACGGTTGAGGAGCTGCTGGAGAGACCAGTCCACAGCCCGAAGTATCCACTCTCTGTCCCTTTGCAGAAACCGTTTGCTGACCCTTGGTCTAAAGAATCATTTCTTTTTGGAACTTCTCCCTTCAGATCTGTGTGGGTGGAGACTGGGATGGAGAATGCTTTCTGGGAACAGGAATACTCTAGAGCTAGGTACAACTGCTGAGTGTGGTCACAATTTGGATAAGCTGCTGTCCATCCTGTGGCATTCGCTGGACACGCGTGGTGTCACGGAGCCACAGGGGAGTACAGCTTGGCCTATATAACATTTTTTTAAAAAAGAAAAGTTTTCTGGACCACTGTTAAGAGAGGAGAAATAAATAAGGTCTGGAAGTTGTCGGTGGCCAAAGCAAGACTCCTGTTTTAAAGCCCAAGCCACAGGCTATAAATTAGTCCTGCATGGAAAATAAAACCAAGCTAATTGACTTTGATAAAAAGTAAATGTGATCTGGTTACATTTGGTCAACATGGTTGGAAATATTTGTTAAGTAAATGAAGGAACAAATTGAACTGATGTAACTGTTCAGTTTTAAATTTGGGGCTAAACAAGCTGTTTTGTGGAAGGTACTCTGTATTGTTGCTTTCTTTAATAAGGTTTAAACCTTCCTTTTCTCCTTTACCTTCCATCCGAGATTACCCGTGACCAGGCAGGAATCTCCTAGGATTTGGTAATAAGACACACAGGTCCCAGAGCTCAATCTTTATTCATTTTGCAAGTATTTATTTCCTTCATCTGTCTGCTTTCTCCTTCGGTGCTTGCTGGAATTAAAGAGCTAGATCTCAGGGAAGAGAGATCGATAGCTTTTTAAATGAAAAGAGTCACATGTGATCAGTAGCACCTAAAGCTTAAGAAGGAGACCCCTCCTCTTCTAAAAATAAAAGAATACAGTGAGCTAATTATAGACCCCAAGAGTCTACCTAATTGGGGACTTAAAAAAAAAATCAAGGCAGTGTCTCAATTTTCCATTAGGCTGTCCCTTAATGACCCCAGGTGACAATGGCTGCAAGAAAGTGAGGAATAATTGTTAGAAATGGAAAATTACCATCTAACCATGAAGATTTCAGAAACAAGCAGATGAACTGGGAGTGGTAAAAATGCGTGCCACAGAGTGTGAGTGTAACTGCTTTGATTATGTGTCCCAGGCATCTTGGGTGGGAATTCAGTCAGTTGGTCAATCGTGTGTGTTCAGAGCCTCCTATAAGTCCGGCATTGTTCTAGGAGCCAGGGAGACCCCTGTTAGGAGTAGCTTATAGGCTGACCCACTCGCTTCTAAGAACGAAGCACCATGAAGGCAGAAGCACCCAGGTAGTCCTTGAGATCGGGCTGAGCCCGATTCCAAGAACAGTAGGAAGCTGCTGCAGTACTTTAATCAGGGTGCATTTCCATTTGGAAAATGTACATGTGGATTTACATTTTGGGAAGATCTCTCCAGCTGCTGTGCTGGTGTGGACTGAAGGGGAAGACTCAACCTCCAACGATGGCTTTCTGCCGGTTTGTTTTTCCTCTTCTACTTTTCCTCTGAGTTTGGGGGCTATGGGCTCATTTAATCTCTGAGAGTCTCTGAACAAAGCACTAGTCATGGGATGTTCATTAAAGGAAGCTTGATGGATTATTCTAGAAGGACAGTCCTTGGGTTCTGGAATGAGCAAGAACCATACCATATGCCAGCAGCGGTGGGCAAAATAGGAATTATGGTGCTAAGAGGTAAATCGACATCTGAAATGATTTCTATTCACCAAATCTTGGTCATGAAGGTTAAGTTCCTATATTAAACCTGTTTTTTTTTTTTTTTTTGACACCCAAAATAAAGCAGAAGAGGTTTTCCTCAGCAGCAAATCTTAAATGATAGAGCCTTGGGAAATGATTTCTGACTCTCTGTAATAATTAGCCAGGCCAAGATACATAGGTAAGATACCTGGTGACCAAGAGCCTGAGGGCGGGGGGTGGGGGGGAGGGGAGAGTTGGAGGCAGAGGATAGGAGGAGTATAAAAGTGCTTAACTCAGTATGCTACGTAGATGGTGGCTATTAGTATAATGGCCATTATTAATACTGATATGTGCACCACTACTACCAACGGGAATGCCCCGCGTGGTCTCACCTTTCAAAATATTGATTCATTCCCTCATTCATTTAACTCACCCTTTCGACCAATGTTTATTGAACATGCACTGTATGGTGCATGGTTATAGGTGCTGGGGGTGTGACAGTGAGCAAAGCTAAGTCACAGTCACCGTGGAGCTCAAATAAATAACTGAATTATCTGGCAGGGAAGAAACACAAGCACGAAGCAGGATAAGGGATGGATAAGATGGTCCAAGAAGGCCTCTCCGAGGAGGAGGAGCTGTGAGCCAAGGTTTGAATAGAGGGGACAAATTATGCAGGCGACTGGAGAGAGGGCATAGGAGCTGCAAAGGCCCCCCTGGCAGAAGACGCTTGCAAGATGAGCGGAGTGCCCCCCTCTGTGCTCCCAGAACCTCCGTTACTCTACAGCCACCAGCCCTTAATGACAGGAGCAGGTCCTCTTCCAGGGGAGGAGGCCAGCTGCTCTGATAGGTAGAGCAGCACCCACTTGCCGTTTCCTGTCTTTGTTCTCTGAGACTCTGATTTTCCACCTCCCCTCCCTGTTTCAGCACGGGTTAGGCTGGCAGCCGTTCATGTACAAGGTGAAGGTTCGCAGAAGAAATGTCGTGAGGGTTTTAGCAAGTCATAGAAAGATCCCGTCTCCCTTCTGACAATTTTCAAGATTGACAAAAACTGGGGTTTGTCTAGTGACACGGTGACGGGAGGGACAGGCATCCTGTTAAACATGGGACGCAGAAATAAGCAGTGGACGCTGACACGCTGAAGTAGCGAGGGACGGAAATACAGCTTTGGATGAAGTGGAGCCACTCAAATGGCATTTGAAATGTCTGCATTCGGTAGAGGATGTTCTCTGCCGCCCCGCGTGTCTGCCGACATTCGTGCGGATGTCTGCCACGTGGCAGTTCTCGTCTGGGGGCTGGGACACATTCTTCGGGGTATCAGTGTCTTGGTAAACATGTCAGCAATTTGTGTGATTCACCTCACTTGAATAAATGCTAGGAGTTTGGCTGATCGATCGGTATACCGGGGCCTGCAAATGTAGGGAAAAAAAAAAAATGCCACTTCTCATCTGCGAGAGGAAATGCAAAAACCAGCATAATATTGCACAATGCATGATGTGAGTGTGCGAAAAGTTTTAGAGACTCGATTACTGTGGATGATGATAAGATGAGTAATTGAAGCCATGTCGAAATTAGTCTAATTTACTGCTGTGGGAGGAAGAAAAAAAATAGTTTTATTTATTTCTTTCTTTTACTCATGAGAGTCATAGTGATTAAAATTAAGCAACTTCCTCATCTTTTTAGAAGAGAACCTGGAGGGGCTAGTACCCTTGTTCTGGGGCCTGGTGGCTGGCAGACATGCAAGGTGAATTCATATGTCGTTCCTGATTTGGGAGCTGCTCAGCTCTAGTGTGTTAGAAGCTTGGCACCCCTCTCTCTGGCCTTGCCAGGCAATACCGAAACCGCTGGAGTGCATTATTAAAACTGGATAACCGAACTGTTCACATGTGCAGGGGCAGAATGAGTTTTGATTACAGCTGTCTTCTCCCACCTAGAAATTGATTTGTGAACAAATATAGCATCTCAGCGTCCAAAGAGGATTCAAGCGGGAGGCTGTTTGGCTGCAGCCAGGCTAGGTGACGGGGCTGCAGTTTGCTTGAATGCTGCGATATATTCACTCCTTTCTGGCCGCCCTGTATCTCTATGGCAAAGCCTGCAAAATTGTGAGCATTCAACTCTGTACAATTACCACTGACTCGGCTGCCAAAACATATTTTCCGAGCGTTTCTGACAGAGGCTTCTGTTTAAATAGAGAGGAGAAGAGAGATGATCTCTTTTCAAAGTGATCCCAGCCCGATTCTCGAAGTGCAAGTGGTAAAGTCACCAAGCCTAATTGGAATGAATTGATTTATCCACTTTGGCAGCCCCGATCAGTACCCTCCCAAGAGGCTAGGCTATAAATGGGAGGTAATCATGATGATATACATATTTCTCCGGATGCTGCTTGGCTAATCCAGTCTATTTTCCTTAGATATTATCACTTAAGACAGCTACTATTCCGTCGCTGGTCTTGAATATTTTATTTAACCCTGTACTTCAAGAAGAGGAATCTGGTGGCTTTTTGAATGCAGTAGAATTGCCAGAAAGGATAGAGGAGGTGAATTCTCTCCTCTTCCGCTTTTTGATAGAAGTTAACTTTTTTCCCCCCCTTTCTCCAGGGCAAAAATTGAATGAGCATTTATCCTGTAAAATGACATAAGTGTGTGCATAACATACACATGCTAATCAATTCACGTGCATGTGCTAATGTCCTGTGTTCATATGTCAGGTCAGCTCCATTGAGCTTCAGGTGTCATTTGCTTGTTTTGCATGACTCGCCGGGTTGGGGTTTCATTAGGGTGAAGTTTGGGGTAGTTGCATGATGTCCTCATTGTATCTGCTGACTCCTCAGTTAGAAACCTCCAGAACTGTTCGCATTTGACTTGTTTTACTCACCACCTGCTTGCACCCTGAAGTTGAACCCTTTCTCCAGGCACCCATTATTCATTTCTTATGAACTCGGCTCTCTCGACTGGATAGTGCTCCATCTTCACTTTCCTTCCCTACTGGTCAGACCAAAAGGCTCCAGCGGCCTTGGGATAGCATCCTAATCTGTCTCTGGATTTCCCACTCCCGACAGTGTGCTTATTCCAGAGCCACCGAAGCAAACCTCTGTCCTTGCCCAGATATCCAGTGGCTCAGTGGAGTTCACCAGAGGGGGTTTCCTGACCACGCTGTCCAACCTTGCAGCCCGTGCCATCACATGTACCCTCTGGTCCTGCTCACTCTTGCCTTGTGGGATGTCACCACCTGTAATATCACATATTTATCTATTTATTTCCCCACCAGCTTTATGAAGGCATAATTTACAAGTGAAAATTTATATATATTTACAGTGTATGATGTGAGGCTTCGCTGTATCTATACATTGTGCCATGGTTAAATCAAGCTAATTAATATATCCATCAACTCACGCACTTACCATTTTTATGGTGAGCCCATTCGAGGTCTGATTTCTTGGCCATTTTCAAGTATACAACACATGATTATTAACTATAGTCATTATACTGTACGATAGATCTCTTGAACTTATTCATCCTGTCTAGTTGAGATTTTGTACCCTTTGACCAATATCTCCCCATTTCCCCAATCCCATTTTCTGACAACCACTATTCTACTCTCTTATGAGTTTGACGTATTAGATTCCATATAAAAGTGAGATTATGCAGTGTTTGGCTTTCTGAGCTTGGCTTATTTCACTCAGCATACTCCCCTGCAGGTTCATTCATGTCATAGCAAATGACCGAATTTCCTTCTTTTTTAAAGGCTGAGTAGTATTTCGCTGTGTGTCTATACCACACTTCCTTTATCCATTCATTTGTTGACAAACACTTGGATTGATCCCATATCTTGGCTGTTGTGAATAATGCCATGGTGGGCGTGGGAATGCAGATATCTTGTCAACATACTGATTTCATCTCTTTAGGTTTTATACTCAAAAGTGGGATTTGGGGATCATAAAAAATTCTATTTTTAATTTTTTTGAGGAACCTTCATACTGTTTCCTATAATGGCTATACTAATTTACATTCAAACTAACAGTGTACAAGGGTTCCTTTGTCTCCACATCCTTGCCAAAACTTAATCTTTCATCTTTTGCTAATACTCACTCTAACAGGTGTCAGGTGATATCTCAATGTGGTTTTAATTTGCATTTCCCTCATGATTGAGCTTTTTTTTCATATACCTGATGGACATTTATATGTCTTCTTTTGAGACATATCTATTTAGATTTCTCGTTAATTTTTAATCAGTTTATGTGTTTTTTTGCTATTGTGTTATTTGAGTTCCTTATGTATTTTAAATATTAACCCTTTATGAAATATATGGTTTGCAAATATTTTCTCCCATTCCATAGGTTGTCTCTTCACTCTGTGGATTATTTTTTTCACTGGGAAGAATATTCTTAGTTTGATGCAATCCCATTTGTTTACTTTTACTTTCATTGCCTGTAATTTTGGGGTAATAGCCAAAGAATCATTGTCTAGACCAATGTCAAGAAGCTCTTTCCCTGTGTTTTCTTCTAGTAGTTTTACAGTTTCAGGCATTATGTTTAACTACTTATTTTGAGTTGATTTTTATATATAATGTGAGATAAGGGTCCAATTTATTCTTTAGCATGTGGGACATCTAGTTTTCCAAACACCATTTACCCTAGAGACAGTGCTTTCCCCAGTGTGTTCTTGGCATCTTTGTCAAAGATCAATTGGCTATAAATATGAGGACTTATGTCTGGGCTTTCTGTTCTGTTTCATTGGTATATGTGTCTGTTTTTATGACAGTACCATGCTCTTTTGACTATTAAGGATTTGTAGTATATTTTTTTTATTTCAGCATATTATGGAGGTACAAATGTTACGGTTACATACATTGCCCTTTCCTTCCCTCCCCCTCAAGTCAGAGCTTCAAGCGTGTCCATCCCCCAGACAGTGCGCATCACACTCATTATGTATGTAAACCCATCCCCTCCTCCCCGCTCCCACCTGCCCGACACCCAATAAATTTTTTTTTTTTAGCATTTTGGTTACATTTTTTATCTTTGCCTCTCCCTAGCAAGGGTTAGAGTTATACCCTTCCCCTCCACAATGCTCACCACATCGGTCAGATATGGGACTACTCCACCAACCCCCGAATCCCTGTAGTATATTTTAAAGTCAGGTAGTGTGATGCCTCCAGCTTTGTTCTTTTTGCTCAAAAATGCTTTGGCTATTTGGAATCTTTTCCTGTTCCATATAAACTTTAGAATTTTTTTCTATTTCTGCAAAAAATGCCCTTGGAATTTTGATAGGGTTTGCATTGAATTTGTAAATTGTTTTGGGTAATATGAGCATTTTAACAATATTAATTCTTCCAATCCATGAACATTGGATATCTTTCAATTTATTTGTCCTTTTTCAATTTATTCATCTATATTTTACACTTTTCAGTTCTTCCCCTCTTTGATTAGATTTATTCCTAAGTATTTTTGTTTGATGCTATTGTAAATGTATGGTTAATGTATAGAAACACTACTGATTTTTGTAGGTTAATTTTGTATTCTGAAAATTCTCTGAATTTATTTATTAATTCTAATAATTATTGGTGGAGTATTTAGGGTTCTCCATATATAAAATTATGTTATCTGTTAACAGAGACAATTTAACTTCTTCCTTTCCAATTTGGATGCTTTTTACTTCTTTTTCTTGACTAATTGCTCTGGCTAGAACTTCCAGTATCATACTGAAAGTGGTAGCCTTGCCTTGTACCCGATATTAGAGAAAAAGCTTTTGGTTTTTCCCCATTGATTATGATGCTAACTGTGTATTTCTCATAAGTTGCCTTTATTATATTGAGGGAATTTCCTTCTATATCTAATTTCCTGGGAGTTTTTATCATTAAAGGATATAAACTTTGTCAAATGAGTTTTCTGCATCTATGGAGATGATCATGTAGTGTTTATTATTCATTCTATTAATGCAGTTTATCACATCAATTGATTTGCATATGTTAAACCAACCTTGCATACAGGGGAAAATCCCACTTGGTCATGACATATAATTTTTTGATGTGCTGTTGAAATCAGTTTGCCAGTATTTTATTGAGGGTTTTGCATCTATGTTCATCAGAGATATAGGCCTATAGGTTTCCTTGCCCATAGTGCCTGTGTCTGGCTTTGGTGTCAGAGTGATGCTGACCTCATAAAATGAGTTTGGAAGTGTTCTGTCTAGTTCCATTTTTTGGAAGACTTCAAGCGGGATTGGTATTAAGTCTTCTTTTAAAGGTTTGTTAGAGTTCAGCCATGAATTAATCTAATCCAAGGCTTTTCTTTGTTGGGATTTTTTTGATTACTGATTTAATCTCCTTAGTCATGATTGGTCTTTTGAGGTTTTTCTATTTTTTCATAATTCAGTATTGGTAGGTTTTATGTTTCTGGGAATTTATCCATTTCTTCTAGGTTATCCAATTTGTTAGCATATAATTGATCATAGTAGTTTCTTCTGATTCTTAGAATTTTGCGGTATCAGTTGCAATGTCTTCTCCTTTGTTTATAAGTTTTATAATTTTGTTTATATGAGTCTTCTCTCTTTTTATCTTAGTCTATCTAAGGTTTGTCAATTTTCTTCTTCCTTTTGAAAACCCAACTCTTGGTTTTATTTATCTTTTTATTGCTTTTTAGTCTCTGTTTCATTTATTTTTGCTATGATTTTACTATTTCCTCCTTTCTGCTGACTTTAGGCTTAGTTCTTCTTTTTTTAATTCTTTGGGGTATAAAGTTAGGTTGCTTGAGATCTTTCTTTTTTCATTTATAGGCATTTATCACTATAAACTTACCTCTTACAATTGCTAAATCTCATAATTATGGTATGTTGTATTTCCATTTTCATTTGTCTCAAGATATTTTTTGTTTTTTCTTTTGATTTCTTTTTTGACCCATTGATTATTAATAAGTGTGTTGTTTAATTCCTACATATTTGTGAACTTTCAAAATTTTTCCTATTTTGCATTTACAGTTGTATACCACTGTGATTGGAAAAGATACTTTATGTGATTTTAGTCTTTTTGAATTTGTTAAGACTTGTTTTATAACCTAATATATGATCTATCCTGGAAAACGTTTCTTATGTGCTTGAAAATGACATGTATTCTGATGTTCTTGGATGGACATGTCAGTTAGGTCCTTTTGGTCTGTAATATTGTTCAAGTCTGTTGTTTTCTTATTGATTTTCTGTATGGATGATCTGCCCATTATTGAAAGTGTAATATTAAAGCCCCATGCTATTATTGTGTAGCCATCTATTTCTCCCTTCAATTTTATTAATATTTGCATTATATATTTAGGTATTAAGATATTGGGTGTATATATATTTACAATTGTCCTTTTGATGAATTTAACCCTTTATCATTAAATAATGACCTTCTTTGTCTCTTGTGACAGTCTTTGACTTACGTTATATTTTGTCTGATAGAAGTATAGCCACCTCTGCTCTCTTTTCATTACCATTGGCGTGGAATATCTTTTTCCAACCATTGACTTTCAGCCTATGTTGTTCTTAAAGCTAAAATTAGTCTCTTGTAGGCAGCATATAGTTGGATCTTGTTTTTTTTTTTTTTTTTTTTTTTCCATTCAGCCACTCTATATCTTTTGATTGGAGAATTCAATCCATTTACATTTAAAGTACTGCCATTTTGTTATTTGTTTTCTGACTCTTTCGTAGTTCCTTTGTTCCATTCTTCCTATCTTTTTGTCTTCCTTTATGATCTGGTGACTTTTGTAGCAATGTGCTTTGATTCCTTTCTCTTTATCTTTTGTGTATCTGCTATAGGTTCTTTTTTTCTTTGTGGTTACTATGATGCTTACATAAAACATAGTTATTACAGTCAATTTTAATCTGATAACTTACTGTGGACCACATATAAAAATTACATCTTAACTTCCTTTGACCCTGTATTTTGTGTTATTACTATCACAATTGCCATCTTCATATATTGTGTATACATTATCAAGTTATTGTAGCTATGGTTATTTTTAAGACTGGCATTTAGTATAGTTGCCTTACCATCTATTTCTCTATCCATCCAATTTGGAAAATACCCTTAAAGTGCAAGTGAGGACTGTGAGCAAAGGTGGGAAGCTCCAAAGCTTGCTGAATTCCTTCTGATGTGGTTGTCCTAACCTGGGCTGCAGCCCCTGCAGACAGGCTCAGCAAAGACAATCGAGTTAACTGAGGAAGGAGAATGACAGGTCTGTCCAGTGAATCAGTAGGGCTAGTCTTGTCTTTGACTTTGTAACTGAAGAATACTGATTATCACTAATGTCATAAATCGGTGAGTGGCCTTCTCTCCCAGGCCTGAGTACTGCACCATGTTCACCTGAGAGAAGTTCTATCCTAATAAGACCTATGGAGCCAGAAAGATAGGATGTGTCACCAGGTATGCCCATGACCTCTGTTGTCACTGCTTACCTGGCATCTAACCCTAGCTATCTCATCCTGTTGTTTAACTAATATTAGGTAGCCTCTCTTCTCTCCTTCCTACCACTGAGACCCTCAACGCTTTTAGGTTAGGCCCCAAGTTAATTTTATGCTATTTTCATATTTCCCAAGGCTCCAGCCAAGCTCCAGGTCATAGTGAGCCATTAGTAGCTCCTTGATGACTGACTAAAGCACTGAGTGGCTGTGGGTAAGTGCATGTGTCTCACATCTCTGGGTGCGTGTCACCAAGGAATGAAGAGGAGTATCTGATCTGAAGGAGGGGCTTCTCGGATCTCCAAGGTGGAGCATGGTATAGCTCAGTTTTTCTTGGGTGCACAAATACAAATTCTGTATCAATGGTTCTCAATGTGGGGTCACCCATCCAGCAGCATCACCATCACTGGAGACCTTGGGACTCACCCAGACTTGCTGAATCAGAACTTCTGGTATGGGGACCCACAATATGTGCTATAACCAGCTTCCAGGATATTTGGAGGCACCCTTAAGTGTGGGAACGACTGCTCAGACCAGTGCATTTTTAGCTCTGTTGCCCGAGGGAGCTTACTTCAGTCTTTGGGAGGGGCCTTGGCTGACCAGCAAGAGGGGTTACACAGCCTCCATATCTGGAAGCATTTCATAGAAAACTGCTGACGTTTTTTGTTTGTTTGTTTTGGTTTGGTTTGGTTTGTCTTTAGCGAAGAAGAATCACTCCTCTGGCCTCTTTGGGCCTGTGTCTGTGGCTCTGTGAAAGGACATTCCGAGGACTTGCTTTCTGTCCCTGCTATACTGACTGTGTCAGGTGGCACATAGCAAGCAGTATCTCCAACTCTTGTGCATGGAAAAGAGAGTGAATGTTCTAAGTTCTGATACTCTTCATTTGCTGTCCATCTCCATTTGAGATATTTAACTTCATAAAATCAGGGCTGGGGTCTTGTCATTTTCCTCTGTGTGCCCCCAACACACAGTAGGTGCACAATAGACATCTGTTGATTTAAGAAAGGAGACGTATTTGGAAAACAGATGTTTAGAGGTCAGAGGAGGAATTAAGATTTATGTCTTAACAGTTCCCTAAGGCTGAGCTATGATTCTCAAGGATAAGTAAAGAACAACTATACCCAAAGGCCACTTGTGTTGGGTCCTCCAATCACCTGTGGGTACAGGTGGGCAGATGGGTGGTCACAGAGGGACACAAAACCTTCAAATGCCTCACTCTGTCTCAAATGCCCCAAAGCACATGAATTCTGGCATTACCTATTACCCTTCCTTGAGGGTAGAGGCTGCAAGAACCTCTCTCAGTGTTCAAGGTTTTAGGGAAAAAGTGCCAGAGATGGGTTGCACAACAATGTGCATATACTTAACACTACTGGGCTGTACACTTAGAAATGGTTAAAATGGTAAATTTTGTGTTCTGTGCATTTTACCAGGATTTTTTAAAGTCACCCATAATCCACATGATTCCACCACCAGAATTGACCACCATTAACATTTTGATGTGTAACTTTATTAGGTTTGTAAAGGTTTCTTTCCTATGTGTGTATGTTTGCAAATGTGTGCACTCACACGTGTGTACACACACATCAACACAAAATTCATTCTGTTGGCCTGACAGTGTTGTAAGCACACATAAATGACATGAGCAGAGAGATAATCTAATAATTATGATGAAATCTAGTTGCACTCTAGTAATTAAATGCTAACAGTGTTGGAACACTATGGGAGCAAAATAGGATGCCTTTGAAGAGGAGGAGGCATCCCAGTTGGATTTTAAAGTATGAGTAGAAGTTTTATGGGCAGAGGAACAGGATCTGAGCATTCCAGAAAGGGGGATAATGTGTGAAAAGGCATGGAGTTGTGAGAGGTTGTGCATGTTTGGGGAATGGTGAAGAGTCCATGCCTGTGTTTGAGCACTGGGGTGGGACAGGTGGTGGCAGGGCATGATCCTGGAGGAGATAGTTTGGGGCCAGAATCTGGGGGGCTTCAGTCTTCTGGCTGTCAGCCAACAGAGGTGTTCCGCCTCCCCACCCCTGAGGTGGTTGGTTGGTTTTTTTTTAATAATGAGAATATTTTGGCTGCAACATGACACTAAAATGATCACCAGGAATTAGTCGCCACTGCAGAAGTTGTGTGATAACCCTTGAAGATGACCATTTTAGGCGCTGCAAAAGAAAATTGCCAATATCCTGGCTCCCAGAGGATTAAACTTATATAATGTGCATAGGGGTTGACTCTCAAAGAGGGGTGTGCTCTTTCTGTTGCATTTCAAATCTATGAACTTTAAAATAAACCAAGCAATGAGTACACACTGTTTATTAATCTTTACTGGTAATATTTACTGGTCATCATCAGTAGAATAGCACTATCTAATAAAAGTAACGCAAAAAATATAATATACTTTAAAATTTTCTAATAACTGCATTAAATAAAGTAAAAAGAAACAGGTGAACTTGATTTGAATAATATATTTTATTTTACCCATCTGATTATTGAAATATCATTACAACATGAAGTCAATATAAAAGTTATTAATGAGGTATTTAAATTCTGTTTTTATACGAAATCTTCAAAATTCAGTATGTGTTTTACATTCACAGCACATTTGAATTCAGACCATTCACATTTTGAATGCTCAATAGCCACATGTCATCAGTGGCAACCCTCTTGGACAGAACAGGTCCAGAACATGCAGTGGTTTAAATGCAATAAACAATAGCCATGTATTGTTCAAACCCTTAGGTTGGAATAAAACATGATCAGTATCACCATCCATTCTTAAGACTTTGCTCACAGTGCAGATCAAATTACTTCCCTGGCATTTAGGAAGGTTTAAGCTGATGGAGTATAATTTTTGCTGACACTTTCGTTTGCCAAGATCATATAGTGTCTAAAAAATATGCAGTCGTGTCAAATCATGGTAATTAGTGCTAGGAAAAAAAAATTGTCAGGGCATGCATGCACTCTATCACCTTCGCTCGCCAACCTTGCGTATAGATGTTCTCTTGCATTCACCCTAGTCGATAGAACTGAATTCCGCTTCGTGATACCTACACACTCGCCTATGTTAGTGTAGGTGGGATAGAATTCAGAAGAGAACCTGGCCTGAAGGGTGAAGAGAAATTGATCATTAACGTCACTAAATATTGGAGGTAGCAAACACATCATGAGCGCGCTCGCGACAGTTTGGTAAATGTGTTTGCACATATGTGTGCATTTCACCCCAACCCAATAGAATTCACTCTTTTGACTTCAATTTAAGCACATCACATCCACTTTTCAAATTTTCCCTCCACATCTTAAGTGTTTTTAATATACAGATTTGGAACTCCTAAATCATACATTACCTTTTTCTCATCAGCAAAATTTCTCCTGCAAGCCATATTTTTTTCCTCTGGAAATGTGAATGATTTCTTTTACATCATCACCACTTAGGTTCTTGCCAAAGGTATGAAATAAACTTTTGAGATGGCTTATCTTGAGGTCCTGCCCTCCAATCAAGATAATGAACTAGTTGGAAATCACTGCACTTGGAAAGCAAGCAAGACCCAAGCCCAGGAGTTTAGCAGTGTGTTCAAACTCTGAAGGAATATACAGCCCTAAAAAAACAAAAACAAAAACAAAAAACTTCTTAGATAACAGACATTTGTTGTCTTCACACGAAGCAATGGCTTTTCCTTATCTCCTTTTTTCTTTTTATCTTAAAATTGTTTGCCTTTTTCAAACTGTGATTATAAAGGGAAAGGTTGTGGGAGTTTTTTAATGGTAATTAAACAGATAAGGAAAACAAGGTAAAGATTCCAAAGTTTGAGGCTGGTGAAAATAGCCGGATCCTTTGCATCTATTCCATAAATTGGAAGCTTCCAGGAAAGAACATAATTTGGAACTGCTGTTGTGATGTTAAAAAGGCTCTCAGTTCTTGATGCAGTCTTGTGAGAGCCTGAAGGAGAAGGGGTATTACCATCACAAGCTTTGCTCTCTAAGGACCCAGGGCAAAAAGAAGTGAGATTCCAGTAGGGAGTGGGATGCTAACAGGAGGTGAGAAACCTGGCTATTCTTTCTCAACCTGAGAAAGGGAGAGATTCACCTATGGAGGAAACCAACACCATTTTCTTAAAACACTGCTTTAGAGGAATGTAACCCACCTTATTACACACTTCTTTTTTCTATCAGGGTTTCTTTCTCTTAAATCTTTACTTTTACTTATTTCAGGAATTGAAGCCTTCTCTCTTCTCCTGTTGGTAATCATTTCCTTTTGGGGTATAATTTAACTTGCATGACTCCTAATTAATATGTCTTCATTATTTAATTTAACTTCAACGCCCCATAGCTTTGTTTTTTGTTTGTTTGTTTGTTTGTTTTGCTTCTCAAAAAAGCCTTGTGGGATTTTGATTGGGATTGTGTTGAATATGTAGAAGTTGGAGAAAATTGACATCTTGACAATATTGAGTCTTCCAACACATTAACATGGTATATATCTCCATTAATTTAGGTGTTTAGTGTCTCTCGGTACCGTTTTATAATTTTCAGTGTACATATCTTGCTCATCTTTTTTCAGATTTATCCCACATTTGTCACATTTTCAATGCTAAAAATGGTATTGCCTTTTAAACTATTTTATTTCTGATATTTTGTTTTAATTTCAAGTTTTGATCCTTCATTGTTAGTATTTAAAAATACGATAGATTTTTGCATATTGATTTTGTTTTTTTAAAGTTTTTTAAAAATTTCAATAGATTTAGGGGATACAAGTGATTTTTTGTTTTATGAGTGAATTGTATAGTGGTAAAGTCAAGGCTTTTAGTGTACCCATCACCCTAATAGTGTACATTGTACCCAGTAGGTAATTTTTGATCTCTTACCCCCCTTCTCTCCCACCTTCTGAGCCTCCAAATTCCATTATACCACTCTGTATAGCTATGGATACCCATCATTTAGCTCCCACTTATAAGTGCTGGGCACTTAAACTGATTCCATATCTTTGCAATTGTGAATTATGCTGTGGTAAACATTTGAGTGCAGGTATCCTTTGATATAATGACTTCTTTTCCTTTGGGTAGATATCTAGTAGTGGAGTTGCTGGATCGAATGGTAGGTTGTCTACTTTTAGTTGTTTGAGGACCCTCCACACTATTTTCTATAGAGATTGGGCTAACTTACATTTCTACCAACAGTGTGTAAGCATTCCCTTTTCACCACATCTGTGCCAATATCTATTGTTTTTTAACTGTTTTCTTTCCTTTTTTTTAATTTCAGCATATTACTGGGGTACAAATGTTTAGGTTACATATATTACCTTTGCCCCACATGAGTCAGAGCTTCAAGGGTTTTTTTTGTTTTTTTTTTTTTAATAATGGCCATTCTGACAGATGGATTTAATTTGATTAATTGATGTTGAGCATTTTTTTCATGTATTTGTAGCCAGTTATGTATCTTCTTTTGAAAAATGTCTGTTCATGTCTTTTATCCACTTTTTAACAGAGTTATTTGTGTTTTCTTGCTGGTTTGTTTGAGTTTCTTGTAGATTCTGGATATTCGTCCTTTTTTTTGGATGTATGGTTTGAATATTTTCTCCCATTCTGTTGGTTGTCTGTTTACTCTGTTGATTATGTCTTCTGTTGTGCAGAAAATTTTTAGTTTAATTAAGTCTCATTCATTTATTTTTATTTTTGTTGTATTTGCTTTTCGAGTACTAGTCAATTCTTTGCCTAGACTGATGTCTAGGAGAGTTTTCCTAAGTTTTCTTTGAGAATTTTTATGGTGTTAGGTCTTACACTTAAGTTTTTAATCCATATTGAGTTAATTTTGTGTATGGTGAGAGATAGGGATCCAGTTTCAGACTGCATGTGGCTCTCCAATTTTCCTGGCACCATTTATTGGATAGGTCGTCTTTCCTCAGTGTAAGTATGTGTCTGCTTTGTTGAAGATCAGTTGGTTGTAGGTATATGGTTTTATTTCTGTGTTCTTTATTCTGTCCTATTGATCTATGTGTCTACTTTTACACCAGTCCTATGTCATTGTGGTTGCTATAGCCTTGTGATCTAATTTGAAATTGGGTAATGTGATGCCTTCAGCTTCATTCTTTATGTTTAGGATTGCTTTGGCTATTTGGGCTCTTTCATGACTCCATATGAAATTTAGCATTGTTTTTTATGATTCTGTGCAAAATGATATTGATATTTTGATGAGAATCACATTGAATCTATAAATCACTTTGGGCAGTATGGACATTTTAACAATATTGTTTCTTATAATCTGTGAACATGGGATGTTTTTTCATTTGTTTGTATCAGTGATTTCTTTCATCTATGTTTTGTAGTTCTCCTTGTAGAAATCTTTCATCTCCTTGGGGAAGTATATTCCTAGGTATTTTATTTTCTTTGCAGCTATTATAAATGGTATTGAGTTCTTGATTTGATTCTCAGCTTGGCTGTTATTATTGTATAGAAATGCTACTGATTTATGTACATTAAATTTTTAACCAGAGACATTATTGAATTTATTAATTCTAGGAGTCTTTTGGAGGAGTCTTTAGGGTTTTCTAGATAAATGATCATGTCATTAGCAAACAAGGATAGTTCAACCTCCTTTTTATCCTATCTGAATTCCCCTTATTTCTTTCTCTTGCTTGATTGCTCTGGCTAGGACTTTCAGTACTGTGTTGAATAGATGTAGTAAAAGTGGGCATCCTTGACCTGTGAATATTGATTTTGTATCCTGCAACCTTTATGAAATTCATGTATTAGTTCTAGTGCCTTTTTGTTTACAACGTTAGATTTTCTATGTAAAAAGTCATGTTATCTGCAAATAAAGACAGTTTTACTTTCTTCTTTCCAATGCAAATACTGTTTATATCTTTTTCTGGCCTTGTTTCACTGGCTAGAACTGTTACAATTTTTAATAGAAGTGGCAGGAAGTAGATATCCTTGCTTTGCTCCATATTTTAGAAAAAGTATTTAGTCTTTCACTATTAAACATGATATAAGATGTAGGCTTTTTGAAGATGCCCTTCAAATAATGAGGAAGTTCCCTTCTATTCCTAGTTTGCTAAGAGTTTTTAAATCAGGAATGGATATTGGATTTTGCCGAGTGCTTTTTATGAATCTATTGAGATAATCATGTGATTATTTTGTTTGTTTTTAGTTAATATGGTGAATTATATCAATTGATTTTTGATGTCAAACCAACCTTGATTTTTAGGATAAATCTCATGTGATCATGATGTATTATTGAATTAACATATTGTTGGATTGAGTTCGCTAAAATTTTATTTTGAATTTTTGCATCTTTGTTCATGAGGGATGTTAGCCCATAGTTCTCTTTCCTTGTAATGTCTATGTGTCGTATTCATAGGTAACAATCGTTAATGCTGGATTCATAAAATAAGTTATATAGGAGCTAGAAGACTTTGTGTGAGGTTGGTGTTATTTATTTCTTAAGTGAAGCCCTCTGGGCCTAGAGTTTTGTGTTGAGGGTTTTAACTGCAAATTCAATTTCTTTAATATAGAGCTATTGAAATTATCTATTTCTTCTTACATGAGCTTTGTTAGTTTGTTAAGTAATTTGTTCATTTTATATAAGTTGTCAAATTTATTGGCATAAAGTTGTTAAAATATCTACTTAGTGTTCTTTAAATATGTACAGAATCTGTGTTGTCACCTCTCTCATTCTTGATCTGTCTGAATAAAGAGTTATCAATTTTTTGAGCCTCTCAAGAATTGGCCTTTGATTTTATTGATTTTGCTTGTTTTGTTTGTTTGTTTCCTTTTTTAAAATTTAACAGCTTTATTGAGATATAATTAGCACACAATAAACTGTATGTATTTAAAATGTGCAATTTGATAAGTTTAAAAAAATTTTTAAGGTTTTTGTTTTGGCATATGACAGGGATACAGATGTTTAGGTTACATATATTGCCATTGCTTCACCCAAAGCAGAGCTTCAAGCATGTCCATCCCCAGATGGTGTGCACTGCAACCATTAGATGTGAATATACCCATTCCCTTCTCCCTGTTCCAGCCTGCCTGGAACCTGATAAATGTTACCACTATATTTTCACTTAAGTGTTGGTCAGTTATGTCAGTTAATAGCAATTTGATGGTGAGTACATATGGTGCTTGGGTTTTCATTCTTGTGATACTTCGCTTAGTAGAATGCTCCAGCTCTATCCAAGATAATATAAGAGGTGCTAGATCATCATTGTTTTTTATGGCTGAGTAGAACTCCATGGTATACATATACCACATTTTATTAATCCATTCATGTATTGATGGGCACTTGGGTTGTTTTAACATCTTTGCAATTATAAATTGTGCTGCTATAAACATTCTAGTGCAGGTGTCTTTTTTATAGAATATATTTTGTTCATTTGGGTAGATGCCCAGTAATGGGATTGCTGAGTTAAATGGTAGTTCTACTTGTAGCTCTCTGAGGTATCTCCATAGTACTTTCTACAGAGGTTGTATTAGTTTGCAGTCCCACCAGCAGTGTAGGAGTGTTCCTACCTCTCTGCATCTATGCCAACATTTGTTGTTTTGGGACTTTTTGATAATGGCCATTCTCACTGGAGATAAGTGATATCTCATTGTGGTTTTGATTTGCATTTACCTGATGATTAGAGATGTTGAGCATTTTTTCATATCTTTGTTGACTATTAGTCTATCTTCTTTTGAAAAGTTTCTGTTCATGTCCTTTGCCCACTTTTTGATAGAATTGTTTTATTTTTTCTTGCTAATTCTCATATGTTCTTTATAGCTTCTAGTATCAGCCCTTTACTGGATGTGTAGTAAGCAAATATTTTTTCCCATTCTGTGGGTTGTCTGTTTGCTCTCAGGATAGTTTCCTTGGCTGTGCAGAAGCTTTTTAATTTGATTAGGTCCCATTTATTTATTTTTGTTGTTGCTGTGATTGCTTTTGGGGTCTTCGTCATAAATTCAGTAGAACTAAATGAAATTGATAATTTAAAAAAGTATACAGAAGATTAATAAAACAAAACATTGATTCTTTGAAAAACTAAAATTGATACTCCTTTTGCTAGATTAACAAGAAACATAAAAGAAAGGACTCTAATAAATTCCATCAGGAATGAAAAAGGAGAAATTAAAGAGGACACCACAAAATTACAAAATATCATCTATGAATACTATAAAAACCTATATGCACATAAACTTGAAAATGTGGAGGAAATGGATAAATTCTTAGAAACACACAGCCTCCCTAGGCTCAATCAGGAGGAAATAGAATGCCTGAGTCAACCAATATCAAGTACTGAAATTGAAGCAGCAATTAAAAAACCTTCCTAAAAAAAAAGTCCCGGACCAGATGGTTTTACACCCAAATTTTGCCAGACCTACAAAGAAGAACTGGTGCCTGACCTGCAGAAATTATTCCACAACATTGAGAAGGAAGGAATCTTCTCCAACACGTTTTATGAAGCCTACATCACCCTGATACCAAAACCAGGAAAGGACACAACAAAAAAAGAAAACTACAGACCAATATCCCTTATGGATATAGATGCAAACATTCTCAAAAAAATCCCAGCAAACTGAATTCAGGTGCTTATCAAAAAAATAATCCATCACAACCAAGTGGGCCTCATCCCAGAGATGCAGGAATAGTTCAATATGTGCAAATCTATAAATGTAATTCACCATATACATAAGCAAAAAACAAAGACCATATGATCCTCTAAATAGATGTAGGAAAAGCATTCAAAAAAATTCAGCACACTTTTATGATAAGAATACTTAACAAAATAGGCATAAATGGGACTTACCTAAAAATGATACAAGCTATGTATGACAAACCCATAGCAAACATCATACCGAATGGGGAAAAATTGAAAATATTCCCGCTTAGAACTGGAACCAGACAAGGTTGCCCGCTATCACCACTTCTATGCAACATAGTGCTGGAAGTCCTAGCCAGAGCAATCAGACAAGAGAAGGAAGTCAAGAGCATCCAAATGGGGGCAGAAGAGGTCAAACTGTCGTTCTTTGCTGATTCTATGATCTTATATCTAGCAAACCCCAATTATTCTACCATGAGACTTCTGGAATTAATAAACAAATTCATCAAAGTCTCAGGTTATAAAATCAATAAACAGAAATCAGTAGCATTCCTATATGCCAAAAACAGTCAAACTGAGAACCAAATCAAAGACTCAATACCCTTCACAATAGCAACAAAGAAAATAAAACACCTAGGAATATATTTAACTGAGGAAGTAAAAGACCTCTATAGGGAAAACAGTGAAACACTGAGGAAGGAAATAACAGAGGACATAAACAGGTGGAAAACCATACCATGCTCATGGGTTGGCAGAATCAACATTGTTAAAATGTCTATACTCACCAAAGCGATACACAGATTTAATGCAATCCCTATTAAAATACCAACATCATTTTTTACAGACCTAAAATAAATAGTTCTCTGCTTCATATGGAACCAGAGAAGACCCCTATAGCAAAAGCAATCTTAAACAAAAAGAACAAATTGGGAGGTGTCAATTTACCAGACTTCAAGCTATACTACAGGACTATAGTAACTAAAACAGCATGTTACTGGCACAGGAACAGAGACATAGACCAATGGAACAAACTGACAACCCAGATATAAAACCATCCTCATATGGCCATTTAATCTTTGACAAAGCTGACAAAAACATACACTGGGGAAAAGAATTCTTATTCAATAAATGGTGCTGGGAAAATTGGATAGCCACATGTAGAAGAGTGAAACAGGATCCTCACCTTTCACTTGTCACAAAAATCAACTCATGGTGGATAATAGGCTTAAACCTAAGACATGAAACTATAAGAATTCTAGAGGAAAATGCTGGAAAAACTCTTACAGATGTTGGCCTGTTTTCTATTTCATTGTTTCCATCTCTGATCTTTATTATGTTCTATCATCAACTTCTTTGATTTTAATTTGCTCTTCTTTTCCTAGTTTCTTAAGGTAGAACCTGAGGTCATTGATTTAAAACCTTTATTCTTTTTCAATATAGATTTATTGTGCTATATATTTCTATAGATCTATTGTGCTATATATTTCCTGTTACTTAGTGGCATCCCACAAAGTTTGATATGGTGTGTTTTTATTTTCTCTCAGTTTAAAGAAGTTCTAATTTCTCTTAGCATTTTCTTTGACATATTATTTAGAAATGTATTGCTTTGTTTCCAATTATTTGTGAGATTTTTTCTGATATCTTTCAGTGATTGATTTCTAATATGATTCCATTGTGAACAGACAACAAACTTTGTATGACTTGAATCCTTTTCAATTAACTGAGACTATTTAGTGGCCCAGAATGTGGTTTATTTTGATGAATGTTCCATGTGTACTTGAAAAGAACATGCTTTCTGCTGTGTCAGATGGCGTGTTCCATAAACGTCAGTTTGGTCAAGTTGGTTAGAGTTGTTTAAATCTACTATCTACTTACTGACTTTTTGTCTATGTGTTATATCAATTATTGAGAGAAGTGTGTTGAAATATCTTTTTGTTCTCTGTTTTATTTTGAATAGTTTCTAAAACTGTATCTTCAAGGTCACTAAGTTTTGCTTCTGAAATATCTAATCTGTTATTAATCTTGTTCAGTACATTTTTATCTCAGATATTGTAGTTTTATCTAAAGACATTCAGTTTAAATATTGTTTGTATCTTCCATGTCTTTATATAATTTTTGGAGTATATGAAACACAGTTATAACAGCTGTTTTAATGCCCTTATTTGCTCTAATTCTAATATCTGTGTCAGTCCTTGGTTAGTTTTCATTTGGCCCCATTTTCCTGCTCTTTTGTGCAGTTGATCATTTTTGATTGGCTATCCAGGCATTGTGAATTTTACCTTGTTAGGTGCTGGATATTTTTGTATTTCTATAAATATTCTTTTTTTTTTCCTATAAATATTCTTGAGTTTTGTTCTGGGATTCAGTGAAGTAACTTAGAAACAGTTTGATCCTTTTGGATCTTGCTTTTTTGATTTGTTAGGCAGGATCATGGCTGTGCTCAGTGGAGCTAATTATTCCCTACTGCTGAGGCAGGACCCTTCTGTGTACTCTACCCACTGCCCATGCATCCTTCCATGTTCCAGTCTTGCTGGTGGGAACAAACACTATTTCCAGTTGTGTGTTATCCCTGGGCCTGGTAACCCTAATCCTTTTGAGTGGTTCTTTCTTGGGTAGTATCCTCACCCCATAAGTGTTGATCAAAACTCAACTGAATGCTCCAGGGAGACTCTCTGCAACCCTCCAGAGTTCTGTCTCTGAGCAGCTCTCTTCTCCTCAGTACTCTTCCTTGAGAATTCTAGCAGCCTCAGTCCCCCCAGACTCTCAGCTCCTTCTCCTGAATTCAAGGGGCCTGCTGGTTCCTCTGTGTTTCTTCCTTTCATGCTGCAGCATCCTAGAATCCCTCTCAAGGCAGTGGACTGGGGGATATCTAAGGCTCGTGACATTCTTTTCCTATCTTTTGGGGATCCCTGCCCTTCAATGCTTGTGGTCCATTGTCTTGAAAATTGCTGTTTCATTTTTCTGACTGTTTTAGGTAAGAGGGTAAATTCAGTTCATTACTGCATCATGGCCAGAACCTTGATCCTGGGCAAATGTTTAAATATCAGTGTCTCGATTTACTCAACTTTCACCCCTATTTCATAGGGCTGTCATAGAGTGTGTCAGTTGATCAATATAGAGCACTTAGAACATGCCTAGTGTGTGATAAGTGCCCTTCCTATTTCAGAAGAGAGACTTATGGAGGTCCAAAGGGACATTGGTCCAGTAGCTCTTTCTGAGATTGCCAAAAGAATCATGAGACAGTGCCTAGAATATTAGCAGCCCTCTGAAGTCAGACAGTGGTTGGAGCTGCAGTCCGCAGAGGTTTAGGGTGCTGCCATGGGTGGCACTAGCCCGGCCATCTCTCAGGGTATTCTTGGAGTGTGAGAACAGTCCATGCGGCAAACTGCCCTAAGTGGCCAAGGAACCTATGAAGGACTTGTAGATCCAGACACTTGTTTCAGCTGGTGGTCTATTGTCAGGCTTAGGGATGATATGGGGCATCTACTAAGATATCTGTTGGAAAGTAGTTCGGGGTTCAAATAGTCTACAAAAAATGTTCACAGAACATTGGAATCATCTACTTTGGACCCTTCACTGGGCCAGTGAGAATACTGAGTCATGGGAAGGTTAAGTGACTTGTCCCAAAGGTTTTCCCAATAGGGAGTGATTAGGAACCAGTCTAGGGGGTGTAGCAGCCGCTGGGAGGACCTTGCCCAGAGCCTCCCACCCTTACCACTTCAGGACATGGGTGCCCAAGTTCTGGTTGCCGACACCGACACTCCTTTGTCTGATGGCTTTGTTTGGGTCATGAGGCATGTTTTGCCTGTCCAGTGGAAGCCTGGCAGTGTGAGGAAATAGCACTCTTGTCTAGGAATCACCCTCAATCCACGACTGTGGGAGTTGGTGTATAAATACCCCAGCTTCGTTGCCTCAGAAGCCCATGATTTCCACTGTTTCCTAGAATTCTCCTGTGGGATTGAGCTCTGGTTGCCCACAGTGGTAGCTGGTTTTATGACACACCTTTTAATGAGGGCCTTCACTTTACTATCTCATTTCTCTACCTCCTACTGGTGTTTCCTGGGACCTCCCAAAGGCATGACTTGCCTCTGAATCCTTGTCTTGGTGTCTGCTTCTGGGAAGAATCCAACACTAAGGCAGAGGCTACGTGGGGACAATTTACAAGCCTCAGGAAAGATAGAATCAACTAAGGCAGAAATCCCTTTTTAATGTAATGTTATGAAAGAGGAAAGAAAGAATTACTGCTATGAAGCTGTAATCTAAAGATTAGACAGAAGCCTTAGAGGAAATGATCACAAAATAATCAAATCCGTGATGATCTCAACAGGAATAAGCCAGAAAATGAAGAGAGTTCAGTTCAGGAAAGCAGATTTGCTTAGGTTTTCTCTCCCGCCGTTTTCCCCAGCCATTATAGGAATGTGAGAGATGGATACAGATGTTGGAGCTATTATTTGACAGCCTTAAGTTTGCTTAAAAAAGAAAAAAATGAAAACAACTAAGCAGAGTCTCAGAAGGACAGAAATGATGAGAAACCAATCAAGGACTCACTGGAGACTCCATGTAGCTAAAGCACGTTGGAAATGGGGCCATATCCTCAAAGAGAAGTGCAATGAGACAGCCCAGCTCTGTAAGCGAGTTCTCAGCAAAGGGTATAAAAACAATGAAAACAAACAGGACATTTAAAATCTATTGGCAAAGGAAAGGATCAGAGAAGTTGTTTCTTTGACAGACAAAAGCTTTTAAAATCTTCCTTATTTCTGTACTTTCAGAAAAGATAAGCAGTGAACACTCGGCTGCAAGTTCCAGGTACGATGTTAGGAAGGAAGGTAAAACCAAGATAGGGAACAGGGTGGTCCAAGATGACTCAGAAATATGGCATATGTTGAGCTTAGTAGGGTCCAAAATAGGACTGTACAAAAGAACTTTCTGCATTGCTGGGCATCATCTGTCTCTGGGCAGTGGTCACTAGCCACCTGTGGCTCTTGAGCACTCAAAATGTGAACAAGTGTACCTGAAGCACTGGATTTTTTATTTTATTTCATTTTAAACACTGTGAATGTAATTAGCCACATGTAGCTGGAGTCTTCCATATTAGACAGGCCGAGTCTGGAGTATGCACCCCAGGGTCATTTGGGTTGTTATGGAGAAGCCACAGGCCTATCATTCTGAGAAATCACATGGGACAGAGGCTGAGCCAGAGGCCAGTGTTGTTTCTCTACTTTTCTAAGGGAGATGTGACCACCAGAGATAGGTTTATCCAACGTCTTACGGTACATGGGATGGAATCTCCACAGTAATGAACTGCTATGCAATATCTTAATATCTGTTAAACTGGTCATTCATTCCTTCCTTCTAGAAATAGGGAAATGCTCATTCTATTTTATAGAATGAAGTGCTGCCTGATTCTAGAATTGCAAATACTAAAAAAGCCCATGAAGATTTCAAAAAAGAAAGAAAGAAAGTGTTATTGATTCCGCTCTGGGGACCAGGTGGTGAACGAAACAGACCCAGTCTCTGTCCTCATCCCACAGAAATGATAATCAAAGCTGTAGGGACAGACATCAGACCCATAATCACATCAATTTGCTTCATTATAGTAAAATCATAAAAAGTACTATAAAGAGGACAGTGCTATGAGAACAAATAACAGGGGTCTCAGACTCCTCTGAAGACAGCAGGGTGGCTCTCCTGGGGAAGCAGTGTTTAAGTAGGAGTTAGTCTGGCGAAGACGAAGACCTAGTAGGGGATGGGTGGGAAAGGCATTCCAGGGGGAGGGAAGGGTGTGCTGGTTGGCCCTGGGGAATGGAGGACTTTGGTAGTATTCCAGGAATGGTAAGGATGCTAGGATAGCCAGAATGGATTTAAAGAATTTTAAGTATCATCAGCTGGTAGAGCCTTTAGTTACATACAGCCCAGTTTGTTTTCCAACCTTTTATGATTAGCAGTGGAATCCTTTAGCCAAACAAAATACTGCGGGTAACGCTCATAATAAGACAGACAAAGGTGCCTCTGCTCAGGTCTCCTGTGCATTTACTGCATAGAAGCACCTCTGCTAAGCATTGGGACTTCACACAACATGGTTGGAAAACACTACTGGAGTCAACTCTTCTCATTTCACAGATGAGGGATCCGAAGCTCAAGGCAAGTTCGTGACTTGATTCAGGCCACATAGTTTGATATGAGCATAGGGACATTAGCACCATGGTCCTCTGGCCTCACTGCTGAGAGTTATTTCTGCTTTGCTGCAAAGGAAAAATTCTGAACCCTCTATCAGGGATTTCTTGGCACCTATTTCAGAACTCAGTTTTACTCACCAAATATTTTTGAGCACCTACTATGCATGCCAGGTACTCTCCTGGGAGCTGGACATATACAGGTAATTAAACAGGATGTAGTCCCTTGTGGAGTTAAATATTTGTGAGCTTATATTCAGATAGTGAAATACAGGCTGGATAAGCCAGAAGGTTTTCTAGTGCTGGGAATCGTTAGGTTCTTATGACAGCACTGTGGGAAAATACAAATTCCTTTATCCACTTGCCATGGTGGTGTAGGGAAAAGTGAAAAAGCAAATGGTCACTGCAGCTCCTACCTGGTAAATAGAGCTTGGATAGGCAAGACCAGGAAACAAGGAGTCACCTGGGGCTGCTCCGCTATCATCTTCCCTCCTCGTGCATTTGTTAGTAGGAACCTAGTTGATGATTTGAGCATGAGTTTTAATCCCGTTGCATGCAAATTTCAACACAATACAGCATGGTTGTCAATGGGGCCCAGATGTCGGGCCAGACGCCCCTATGGACTGGTCAGGTATGTCAGTTCTTTCCCCTGGCACCCAAGCAAGATGGTCTTGCACTGCTGGTTTCTATCAAGCCTATTAGGGTTGAAATGGCTTATTTTTAAGAGCTCACTCAGTTTTTTCCCACCTCTCAGGGCACTTAGGACAAAGAGAGCAGACAGTATGACACACCCCAAAGGCGTCCTTGCCCAGTGACCACTAGCCAGTGGCCCAGGAGGTCCTCTGCTTGTAGGGCGAGCTCTTGCCAGGCATGACTTTCTCAGAAAGTCTTTGCCTCCCTCCCCAACCCCTAGTTTGTCTGGAATCGTAATCCCAAGGTCCAGTGCATTTCTCCACCGTGCCTGGTCCCCGTGTCCTCAGAGGGCCCACTCCCGGCATCCCCCACAGCTCGGTAGCTGGAGCTGGGCTGGGTTGTGGGTGTCGCTGAAAGTAGGGCCTGGGGGCTGCCACGCCACGGCTGCCAGCAGGTGCTTTGGGAACCCCAGGAGCCACCAGTACGTCTGTCTCCAGGCTGTCTCCCCACTCCTTCTGGGAAGGGAAACTTACTGTTAGGAGAAAAGACTGATGTTTGAGGAAACAAAATTTTGGTGAGCCTTCTCTCAGGGGCGTCCTTGCTCCCTCAGATTCCTTTTTAATTTTGAGTTAGGGAATAAATAGATAACCAAAATGCTGTTGGTACCCTGGCTGAATGTATGGAAACGGAAAAGGCAGAGTGACAACGTGGCTTGGTCACAATGGTGGAGCATAATTTCAGCTGCATATACCTGTACGATTGGTGTTTTCTCTACGTTTTCATTGAAAACCATCCTGACTTAACCCAATTCCCAATAGTACATTTGGTATCAATAGCGCTGTTTCCAACCGGTTTAAAACAAAATCACAAACCCTAAGGAAGTATTTGAAGAATTTTAATTTTATTCTTATTGAGGAAAATTATCAAATGGGGCAGCTTCCTGGGCTAATGGGACTGTACATACTGGATAGCATAAATTAAGTTTTTGTTTCTTTTTTTTCTTTTTGTAGAGGGAAATTTGGGAAAAAATAATGAAACGGTTTTAACACATGGATTTGGAAATGTATTCATGTTTGTTCAATGAATGATTTCCTGTGCTGAAGGATTGCATTAATAAATATTCTATCAGCAAATGGCATTTCCAAAAGGAACTTCTGAAAATTTGATTTTGAATTGCCTCATGGAACGTGCTGAAATCTTGTGCCGCCCTTCCTGCTTCATTTGATTGCTTTAGAAAGTCCTTACTTAGAACGCCTTCTGCCTAAGAGGCTTACCTGCCTTCAACAATATTGGGGTGGCCCAACCCCAAGTACTCAATATTTTTGCAGAATGTCTAGTGTTCTTAAATACGTATTATGTGAATGAGAAGGAGAGAGGGAAAAAGCATATTTGAATGTTGGTACTAAATCATACCCTATAGAGAAGATTCCATTTTCTTTGAAATTCCACATAAGAATTTTTGTACTTACATGTGAGGATAATTGTGAAATTATAGAGGACTGGCAAAGTTGATTTAGAATTTGAAGGGCTTGGAGTTCAGTTTAAGAGCTTTTCTGCCTCGCTTTTCCTTTAATGTTTGTGCAGAGACTAAAGTAATTGACTTGTAGATCTTCATCCAGAGAGTCAGCCCAATTCAATTCAAAAATGTTTATTGCCATTCCATTCTGAACAAACAGGGTGTGATTTCTACCTTAAAGGAATTTACAGTCTAGCAGGGGATCGAGATGTGTGTGGACGTATTTATTACAATACAGAGTGGTAAATGCAATGGGAAGAGTAGGGATGAGGTGCAGGAACGTGGCAGAAGGAGTGGGAGGGAGCACAGGAGGGGATGTGATTAAATGCAAAGGCCTGGGGTGCAGCAGGCATCATGGAATTCTCCCTGCCCTGGGAGGCCAGTTCAGCTCCCCCGACTGGAACAGGTTAGTGCCGTGGCTTTGGCATTCCAGAGCATGGGGACGCTATTTGTTTGTTTTCTCTGTTGTATGTTAGAGAAATATCCCACACTATTTCCCTATTTATAAGATACTAAGTTACAAAGACACAAGTACAAACCTTGGAGGAGTGCGAGGAGGGATCCAGTAGGAAATGGCAGTTGGCAGATGTGTGGCACTCCCATGTGTCCTTCTGTGACCCATCACAGACAGATGTCACTCATCAGTCGTGGCACTCTTTTCTGTTGATCTCTGTCAACATGGCGTACCAGGCAGTTTCCACCACTTGGTGAGGTTGATGGGAGGAGGATGCCTGTTGACTATGGCCAGAGGTCCTTTATTCAGAAACTGAGCAGGGATGCGGGGAATCCTTGGATTTGTTGATCTAGGGACAATAGAGGTGCCTGAGGACCGGAGCCTGTCTTTGTCGTAGAGTCCACTGGCAGAGGGGCTGGCCGTCCTGGGAGTGCATTGGCAGCAGCAGTGCTGAGAGGCTGCTGGGAAGGTCCCGGGCAAAGGTACAGTCACCAGGTCTTTTGTGATGATCAATAGAAATGATGGAGGTAGGAGATTTTTGAACAGTTGGAAATGCCCTTCAGACGGAGAGTATTTACCATTTTTCGTTTCTCTGTGTCCTGACACTGTGTCCTTGTTCCTGTCTTGCTCCTGGAGCTGAGAAAGGGGCGGGCTGTGCTCTGATGCTGCAGCTCCCACTGCCCCCGGCTTCCAGGGGGGCCACCGCCAAACAGAGCTCCCTTTTCATGTCAGCGACAGAGGAGGGAAAATAACAACAAAGTTTTCCTGGCTTTAGAAGTGAACTGCAGGGAAGACGCAGCAGAGAAAGCTCCTCATGGAGAATAAATGAATCACGGAAGTGTCTATTTTAGGAATCTTTACTCTTGATTAATCTCAGGCTTGGGAAGACGAAAAAGGAAAAAAAAAAACAACCAAGAACAACAACAATAATCACAGTTCTCATTTGGAGGTGCCGGTTTTCCCCTTCTGTTCCATGTTATATATTTTCCATTTTCGCACCATTTTGATCACTGAATCTTTTATATTTTAGCAAGGAAATGTTGGCAATTGTGAGTTTCCATCATGCTGTCCCTAAGCACCTAACCACCACAAAAGAATTCGACAGGTGTCAGTGAAATGGGAATAAGTCCTTACCTTCTTTCTACATTAGCGATGATTGGGACACACCAGTGTGAAGGTGGCTAACAGTTCCAAGGGAACCTGGTGGCTGTATTTCAGTAAACCTGTAAAACTGGTTCCTTCTTTGAACATGCTTTCTGTAACACTTAAAAAAATACCTGCTGTTTGCAAAACACTTCAAAGACTGGAAAAGAATGTCTCCAGAACCTCAATAAAAACTGTGAGAAAAATGTTGAGTACAAATGCCTTTGAACTCAGAAACTCAAGACTTTTTTTATATTTTACTTTTGTCTGATTGTAAAAGATAAGCATGCTCATTATGAAAATTTTTAAAACATTACAAGTATAAAGGAAAAAAGTAATAATTTTATCATTCAGATATATCATAACATTGGTACATTGGTTGTCATAAAAAATTGTTTAAAACATTTTTTTTAAGTGCTGTGCAATGTTTTGCCATTCCTGTGAGATTAACATGTAATAATTTCCCCATTTTTCTATATTAGGATTGCTTTCAATTTGATATTATAAATAGTGTTCTGAAGACCATCCTTGTGCCAAAAATGGTGTCTCCATTTTTGTCTGTGTCATCCTAGAAGCAAAATACTGGCCAAAGGATTATGGATAGTTTCAAGATGTCAAAAATCCTCTGGGTATAAAGTCCATCCATATACAGTGGCAAATAAGTTATAGCACATTTCACCAAGGAAGTTAGATTGATTTTCATGCTTTCATTCATCATTCATTCATTAAGGAAATATTTATTGAACTCTTGCTGTATGCTTTCATGTTCTTGGCAGAGGAGAGTGAGGGATGCACTTGAGGAACTGGGCTTGGCAAAAGGAAGAAGACAATCAAGAAACACATCAAAGAACCAGATATTTTCAGGGAGTGCTGGATGAACAGCTCAGTGGCCTAGGTGATGTCATTGAGCATGACTGGTAGGGAGGGGATTTAGAGCTTCTGGAGATTGTAGAACCAGAGAGGCCTCTCTGAGCAGACTCATAGGCCAGAACTGAGCCACAAGGAGACACCTTAGGAAGACCTTCCCAGGAAGAGGAGCAGCAGCAGGTGCAGAGGCCAGGCAGGGGGCCTCTGTGCCAGGGCGAGGAGGTAGAAACAGCTGCAGAGGTAGCAGGATTAAGGAAGTGTTGCGGCAAGTGTACAGCTAGTGTTACAGCTCTTGACAGGGGAAAGAACTGAGTGGCACATGAAAAGTCAGAGAACAGCCTTTATTCCTCTGGCAGGCTCAGCACACCTAGTGCTACGGCTCTCTTCCTGTATTCCGATCTTCTGCCCCCTTTCTTTGTTCTCCTCCTGCTTTTTATAGCCTTGGTAGGGCTCAAAAAGTGTCCAATCAACTACAAGCTTTAACATCCAATCAGCATCAAGCTTTAACATCTAATCAACAAGCTTTAACATCCAATCAAAAACAGTGGGATTCAAAAATTACCCAATCAGGATCACGCAAGCAGCGTGGCCAGAAACAGGCAGCGGCTTGAGGGCCTGGGGGCATTCCGGCGAGGCTTTGGTGGCACCGTGGGTCCCCCGCGGCTCTGTGCCATGGGGCCCCACCCCAACAGCACGCCTTCCAACTGGCCACGTGCAGATCAATGGGGAGGCAGCAAACGGCTGTGTCCTGGTGCCCGACATTTTCTGTATCAGAAGCAAAAATATGAGTGCAGATATTGACGTTGAAAGGTCTAGAAGCATGATGTACCCCATCAAGTGAAGACAAAGCTGCAGAGCGTTTGGACAGGACGCATACCCCGAGAAAGAGAATGTTCTGTGCCTGATCGGACCAATCAACTGGGAAAGGTTCCGAGCACCTTTGTCGATGAGCAACTGAGTCAGAAAGATTGCGGCACAACTGTGTTCAAAAGTCTGATTAGAGAAGGTGTGGGAGAGACGAATTCCTCATATACCTATAGCAAGAAAAGGAAAACAACCCAAGTGTCAAACTAGAAAAATGATACAATAAATTATGATAGATCCATAGTATAAAATATTATGTTGCCATTTAAAATCATGGTTGTGAAGAATTTTAATGACATATGAAAATGCTGATGATACCATGTTAAATTTTTTTAAAATCTAAAACTATGTATAGTAGCACAGTTATATATATTAATATTTTTTTCAATAAATAGTCTGGAATAGAGTGGGTCAAAATGTTAACAGTGGAAGTCTTTGGGTGGTAGGATATGGTTATGTTTAATTTTTATCTTTATACTTTTCGTGTCTTCCTAATTTTTAATGATATACGCATTACATCTCCATTAGAGATCTCCATACGCATTAGACTCTTTTTTGAATGCCAGAATTAAGATGAAATTTATGGCATAGTTACTCAATTATAGAACAAGAAGCTGCAGTTAGAATAGGAGCATCCATTAGAAAAAGGTTGAAAGGAACACTGTAACCTAGCAAGTGCCCCACAAGGAGTGAGAGACTATCAAGTGCCTTGTTAGAGGCTTGGGAAAAATATTTCCAAAGAAGCAAGAGATGTGGCATCCAGAGGGAAAAAAGTAAACTACCATCTTGACAAAAAGGCATTGGACAATGTCCTTGAGGAAGCTGACATGCCTGTGCCATCACAGCCCCCAAAAATGGTAAGAAAAAGGAAGGAGAAAAGGAAGCAGCTTCATTGTCGTGCATCTCAGGAAACACATAGAGGAGAAACAGAGGACGTTGTGCTCTGTCCTGCGTTGCCAGGTGTGACTTGGGCCATTTCACGGCAAGAAAGACAGTCAGAGGCAGAGAACACACAGGGGGCATTAGTGTGTATCAGATAATGAAATGACAAAATGGCAGCACTGAGGGAAGTGTGCTGCTTAGTTGAGATTGGTTGAAAAATAAGTGTGTTTGTCAGGCAGGTCTCTGGATTCCAAAGAGCCAAAACCATCACAGCCAGTTTCGCTCGTTTCCATGGCCCCAGCACCGAGCACATGGCCTGGCATATAACAGCTGCCCAGTAAATCCTGAAAGTAAATGAATGAAGAATCCAACGAACCAAGAATTTAAGAGGTATTGCAAGTGGTGACACTAGAAAGAAACATCTGCATTTGTAAATTCACTCATTGTTTCAATGACTATTTATTGAACATCTTCCTGTGCAAGCCACCATCTTTAAAACAGAAACTGGTCCACAACGCATTTGACTAGCTCAGTGAGCCTGCACTGGGGAAGATGGGTGGGAGATGTTGCTGGAAACATCTCTGGCCTTTTGAGATGGAGTCTGGGGAGAAGCCACAGGGTCCTTCCCAGCATTCCTTGGTGCCTCCGAATGGCCATGTGTTTACTGATTTGGTCCCGCAGTTTCTGTTATTCCAGGCCAAGTGACATGTTCCCTTCTGCTGTTTAGGCCACCAATGGCCAGTGATGACTGCAGTGGAGGAAGCCTGTTTGGCCCTAATGTCATCACAGTGTGAGTGACATGACCCCCAAGCTCATTCTCACATCAGGGTGCTCTCACATCACCCCTCTCCTTTAGGTGGTGAATCTCTCCCCACATTCCCAGGTAGGGCCCACCCTGGGCCTGGAAATGGTCTTTCTTCAAATTCCTGCTTCAAAAGAGAGTGTGGGGTTTTCAGCTTTAGGGGGACAATGACACTGTACACCGACCACTTTAGTTTTCTAGTACAAGTCTTTAGAACTCTATGGTGTCCTGGTAGTTCACAGGTTGGTAAAGTCAATATTTGGGAAGTGTCAAGATAAATTTGGATTTTGCCTTGGACTTCGACAAGCAGACTGATGATTCTTCCTTCTGATCCTAGGATCTGGATCTTTTAAGTGTATCCAGCAGCACACTATAGCGTTGGGCATGGAGACACTGAATTTCCCTTGACACTTCCAAAATAGATGAGTTTCGTTTCCTACATATTTGCTGAACTTCGTTTGTGTTCATCTCAGGACCTGTCAGGGTATCCGAAATTTACAGGGTGAGCTAAAGAAAGGCACCATGACAATCCCCACCCCAGCTTGTAGGCGTTGCTCACAGTATTTTTAACCATGCATATGTACAAGGTTGGGGGTCATGGCATCTCCTTCTGCAACAAGCTCAAGAAACTTTGAAGATATGAAGCTCCAATATTATTGAGTATAGCACTAGGCAAATTTCAAATGCTAGTAATTCTAGGAATATAGTGCCTTTGGCCTGCGAATTTATGTCATGCTATTTTTGTTCAAATCCATCCAACATATCTTTGTTTCAAGCCTAATAAAATTAAGTCTTGATGAAATTATTCAGGCAGAGGGAGTGACCCAGATGAAGAAAAATGGGTGGTTGGGGTGGCAAGAGAGAGCCTTGAATGCATGGAGAGAACTTTCCCGTAGGACAGGGATGGGAAAGTAATGAAGAAGATTGTGAGGGCTCAAGTTCCCTCATGGTGAAATATCGAACTGAAGAAGAAAAGGAGGAGGAGGAGGAGGAGGAGGAGGAGGAGGAGGAGGAGGAAGAGGAGGAGAAAAAGGATAAGCACCACCCAAAGGCAGCAGCATGTCCTGATGAAATTCTTTCAAGATCTCTCACAGCACAGTATAGGATGTCACTTTGGCTTAGTATCTTGCAAGAAAAGAGGAAATGGGCTGTTTGCTCACAGCTTGAATCTCCTGTATTTCTGTATATCTGGAGTAACAGCCGAACAGCTTGCAAATCACTACCTGGTTGGTTTTCAGACACTAAACTCCCAGTAACTGGCCAGTTGACATTATTTTGGAGGCTTCCTTCTCTTTCACATATCTCTGTCCAACACATTGCAGTGTTTTCAGGATAAATATAAATCGGGAAGAACATCCTAACTTGATGCTTGGTATCAAAATGAGCCATCTTGGTCTGAATGCTCTAATTTGGGAATTTTTCTGGGTGCCCAACTGGGACAGTCCTATGGTCTGTTAGCTTCTGAATTAATGTTCAGCCCTTTGCCTTTTGGACACCTACTTAATCATTGAGAAAGGCCAAACCTAGACAGCTGAAGCTGGGACTAGAATTCTCCCAGAATTGGCCTGAACCTGTAAGTAGTAATAATTTGATAAGTCAGACCCTGAAAACAGGAAGACAGTGGAAAAATGAGAGCATGGGTCATTACATGGCTCGTGATGCTTCATGGAGTATCTTGGGCAAAACCAAGATGCAGTGAATATTTGTCGTATAAATAAATAAGCGGTACCAGACATTGGGATCACTGGTCTCTCTGACAGTGGAAAAGGGCAGAGGAGCTAGAGAAGATACTGAAGGGTTAGAAAAATTTCCCAAATGCTCTTCAGGAAGAGGATTACCAAGTTTCAGGTGGGCCCTTTGAGCTGCCCAGTGGTGCACCTGGTTCTTTAAAGGAGCCCATCTGGGAGCACGACTCACCTTGCACGTTCCAGCTGTTCCAGTTGCCTCCTCTTACCTATCCCTCAACCCTACTTTTGCAGCACAAGCTGATTCTTATATTTTGATTTGCAACTTCCTCTTCTGAAGCAAATAAACAGAAGGAAAAACAAATGTCTCTGTGACATTCTACGCTAGCTGTTAGTTCCTAGCACAGGAATATTTTAGTAAAGTTCTGTGCTGGAATTGCTTAATGTAAATGCATTGAAAGAAAACATAGTGGAAGCAATCAATAGGTTTGACTTCATAACATTTTAAAATTTCTCTCCATAACGCTGTTTCTCATGAACAAAATTAACGGGCAAGTGTCAAGCTTGGGAAATGTTAGAAACGAATATATTGGAACAAAAAGGTTAATATTCCTAATATATAAAGAATTCATATAAATCGATAAGTAAAACGTTGAGACCCAAAATAGAAACCCAGGTAAAGGACAAACAAATCTCTACAGAGGAAATGCAAATGGCAAATCAACATATGATAAAATGTCCAGCCTTGTTGGTTTTGAACAAAATGCAAATTGAAATAGCAAGGGGACATGATTTCCCTTATCAAATTAACAAAGATTCTAAAAGGGTGGTCCAAAAAGGGTGCAGCAAGGTAGAATGTCATTTGCTACACAGGAGGAGCAGAGACTCTCTGGAACATAACCTGTGTCAAGATCTTTAAAATAAGTCCCTTTGACCCAGGCCTTCAGCTTATAGAAATGTATTTTGAGGAGGTCATCAGAAATGTGGGACCTCATTTATATACAGAGATGTTAATAACAGACATTTGGTTTATTGAAATACTAAGTTTCATGGAGTGAAAGGATGGCAAATTATGAAAATGGCTCAATAAATGTGGCTCATCCATTCTGTGCAACATAGAGCCATTAAACATTTCATGGCATGGTAAAACTCTTAAGATATGACATTAATGGAAAAATATGAAAATATCACTATGTGTGATTTTATCTACACTTTTAAAACTGGAAAGAGACTGGAAGAAATTACTTCAAATCCTCACATCATTGATCTCAGGGCAATGAGATTACTGGGAACTATTGTTTTCTTTTTAAACATTTTCCCCCAAGTTTTCCAGAAAGGGTGCATTTTCCTCTTAAAATAGAAAAAGAATAGGGATCCCTCATAGATGCCCTCAGTCAAGATCATGAACTTTGTGGTTTATTGACATCTTACAGCATGAACTCAATCTGTGGACCAATAACCCTTAAATTACATAACACATCATATCATATTTCCCTTTCTGCATTGGTTGCCAAAAAGCTAACACCAAATATACTGCTCAACTAAAATAATCATCTTGACTTTGCATTAAGGTTTTTCACCTCTCTTTATATCACTTTGTATATTTTATATTTATTTGTATACCTTACATTATGTATCTTTAATTGGAAATGATTTCAAATTCTTTTTATTTTGAAAGTAGTTAGTTATTCCATTATAATACCTACAAATGTATGGATGAAGTTGTAGAGTCAGGAGAAAGCATTGAACATAATTTAGTTTTGATGTGTTACTCAGCTGTAGGGGTCTGTGGGAAGTGGTGTAAGAATCCTAGTGTGTTGGGAATGTGCACACTTGTGTGTACACATACATATATGTGCATGCCACACATGTGTGTGCACAAACACTGACGTTTGCACACACTGCTAGTCCTTCACTGTGCATTGTAGAATATAAGCCTCAGGGTTGCATTCTTTCATGCCTGACATGTTATTTCAGAACTGGGTAGACTCATGTGCCTCAGTTGTGCAGTTCATGGTGTGACCTGAATGACAGAAGCCACTTAACAAAGAATTCTATCTCTATTTATATAGAGAGGCAAAATTGTATCATAGACCCTAAGTCCAGTCCCATGAACATCTATAAAACAGTTGAGGTGGAAACACATTCCTCCAACTATACCATTCATTTTTCCTAAAGAAAACCTATATAGATATTCTAAGTTACACTTTTTTTAAAAAGCTTGGATAAAACAACCTTTCAAAACTAACTCTGGGCTCACCAAGATAAATACATTAAATGTGTACAAGTTTTTGTGTATCGGTTGTATTTCGGTAAAGCTTAAAAAACAAAACCCACATAAACCCTGGGACCCTATGTTCAGAGACTTCTGATGTCTCTTGGGATGAGGTGTTAAAGATCTGCACACATTTCAGAGATTTTTCCCTGTCAAGTTAATTTTCCCATCATATTCCAATTCTAGGAGGGGAAACCTAAGGTATACAATGAGCCTTATTAGGTCTTATGATTTAATACATCCAAATAATGTCTCAAATTAAAAGGAAAACCCACCAAGGCTTTCTTGCAGTTGGGTGTTTTGCACCTTTCTTTCTGGATGTGAAAGGTGGTAGTTATATCATGGTGGCTGACCAAGGGTTTTGGGGTTCATACAGGTCTAGCTTTGAATTACGTCTCTCCAACTTGTTAGCTCTGTGAGTTTTTCAGTGCCATTTAACCCCTCTAAGCCTCACTTTCCTCATTTGTAAATATTCCCAACAATGATAGCTGATGTATTACATCTTTGTGCTGAGGACTGGGCTGGGTGCTTTACAGGTATTGGCTCATTTTAGCCCTCACCGTCTCCCTGAGGTGTGTGTTCCATGGAATCCATGGAAAATGGGGAAATTGAGGCACCAAAGAAACCCCACAATAACAACAAAGACAACAAAATCGTTTGCTAAAGTTCACCCAGGTTGTAAGTGGCAGAGCCAGATTCCAACGTAGGAAAGCTGGCCCTGGAGCCTGTGTTCTTAACCACCCACCCTGGCTGGTAACATTTGCATCAAAGGATTGATTACCCTGAGGATTTGGTGAAATGGTGCAGGCAAAGTGACTGATACCCCTTTCACCCTCCAGATAGTAACATCAGGGGAGTCCTCCTTAGGGCAGGAAATATGGTACCACCCCTTCTGTGACTTGAATAACATTCCAGGGAAAGTGTTTGAATGTGAAAAACAAACACCAAGGTGGAAGGAATTCGGGGAGGGAGACCCTGTGATGCTGAGGACAGAGCACCCCCCGAGAGTGGAGGACCCGCATGGCCCGGCCGTGCACACCCCACTGGTTCCCGGACAAGTTCTGTTGTTGCGGCAACGTGTACAGCTAGTGTTACAGCTCTTGACCGAGGAAAGAACTGAGCGGCACACAAAGAGTCGGAGAACAGCCTTTATTCTTGCGCAGCAGGCTTAACATGCCTAGTGTTACAGCTCTCTTTGTGTCTTCCAATCGTCTGACTTCTGCCCCTTCCTTGTTCTCCTCCTGCTTTTATACCCTTAGTAAGGCTCAAAAAACGTCCAATCAACTATAAGCTTTAACATCCAATCAACATCAAGCTTTAACATCCAATCAACATCAAGCTTTAACATCCAATCAACAACAAGCTTTAACATCCAATCAGAAACAGTGGGATTCAAAAATTATCCAATCAGGATCACACAAGCAGCGTGGCGGGAAACAGGTGGCAGCACTCAGGCCCAGGGGCATTCCAGCACTCGGGGGCCCAGGGCGGCTCTGCCTCGGGGCTGGCCCCAGCAGGGTGCCCTCCAACTGGCCACGCGCGCAGCACTGGCCCACGGAGATGTGGAGCGACGGGGAGGCGGCAAGTGGCCATGTCCTGGCGCCCGGCATTTTCCGGATCACTGTAACTTCTCTGGACCTTAGACTCTTGTCTGTAAAATGATAGCACACAGTGGGCTCAGTGGTTACTGAGGTCCATCTCTCTCTAACTGAGATCCCGGAAACTGGAGTGGCTGAGGCTAGACTAGAATGGCATCTCCTTGATCCTCCAGTCAGATGAGATTCTGCCTTGGAACCCCTGCCACTTGGTTTGAACCTTTCTTAAGACCTCCGTATGATCCCATTCCAGGTTCTAAGTATTCATGAACTCATCTCTCGTACTTGAGCCTCTTCCTGAGTTCTCAAGGCTATAGGGGGTTAGGTTTGGGAAGATAACACTCCAGCTCTGTAGTAGATTTTTATGTTGTTCCTCACAAGCTAACGAATATCCCTTCAATAAACTGTCCTCCTGCTTAACTCAGGCAGAGAGGCTTCTTTCTCTTAAAGTGAAGCCTTTGGACTGATAAGAGCCCCTCTTCCTCACAGATGAGCTGTTGTCAGGAGAGTGTGCTTGCTGAAGGACATTTGCTATCCCACTGACACCTAATCAGTGCCCTTTGCTTGGCGCCATGCCTCCTCCCTGATCCTCCTTGGTTAGAATAAATTGGTAGTACAAGAGAGATTCAAGGAAAAGATGGAATTTTAGCAGTTCGCTAAAGAAAGCCTTTAACTTAAATAGGAGAGTAAAGTAGGAATTTTAGGGTTGGAACCAGAATTTTCACTCATTCCCTTGCTTGGTCATTTCATTAAGATTAAGCATCTGCCACTTCCTAGGCTCTGTGCTAAATACTCAAGATATGGACACAATGAGTTTTTCAAGCTTCCAGTCTGTGGGGGAGACATACAGATACAATAAAATGCTATATAGTAAAGCTCACATAAGGAGCCTGGGGGTGGGGTGCTGTTAACCCAAAACTAGCAAAAGTAATCTTGGAGGACTTCTTGGAGCAGGTGGCACCTAGGTTTAATCTAAAACCCAGATAAATAAGAGTTATAGAAACAAAGCAAAACAGGAAATGGAAAATGAGATGATATTACCAAATCATGAATTAGACAAATGAAGGGAGATGGGAAAGAGAATATAGACAGGAAGGGCAATGCACACAAAGGTCCACAGCAATATAAAATATTTGATGTTTGGGGAACTGCATGTAATTCATGTGTATTAGACTAGAGAGATAGGTGGGGGAAAAACAGATCCATGAAGGATCTTAAATATTAACAAACTGAATTTTATCATGAAAACAGCAAGGAATGGCCAAAAAGAAGTAACATGATCAGATCTGCATTTTATAAGGAGTTCCTCTGGCAGTGGTATAGCAAATAGATTGGAGACAACTTTTGGTTAAATATGGCACATTATGTATGTATTTATCTTTGTTTCCTTACAAAATCCATGGAAATGGTAATAACATAAACAAAAAGGCATCGATCCACAAGTACAAAGAGAATGGAAGAATAGTCAGCAGATGAGAGGCGTCAGTTCATTTTTGCGAGATGTCAAGTGGATGCAAGGGTGATATCTGACCAGTAAACCAGAGACAGTGGGATCCCTGCCCCTGCAGCATGAGAACCCAAGAAACCAAAGTGAAAAAGCAGGACAGAAAGGAACTTGAAGGAAACAGTGACAGCGTGGAACATGCAGGAAACATCAAGACAATGATAAGCAATAGCCTTGGGTCTTAGAGAAGTTATTGCACCCATGGAACAAGAACAGCATGCTATAAAAAAAGGAACATGCAGAGAACACAATAGAGCTCTTAAAAATGAAAAAGTAAAATAGCAAAAACGAAAAAAGTTCAATAAAATAGTGGCAACATAAAGTTGAGGAAATCTCCCAGAAAGTAGAATGGAATAAAGTAGGGAGAAAAAATAAGAAAATTAGAAGACTGGTCTAGAAAATCTAAAACTCTGATAAGTAAGAGTTACAGAAACAAAGCAAAACAGAAAATGGAAAATGAGATGTTATCAAATAAAAAAATACAAGATGACTAACTCACAGATAAGGATTGTCTGCTTTGAAAGGGTTCACTGAGTGCCCATCACAATGAATCTAAAAAGGCCCTGATCTCTAAATACTATTCCTTACTAAAAGCCAGAAACCTTTGGAAAAGTGGATGATTCTAGGCCTAGGGCAGGAAATGTACAAGGTGGAACACTGTATCAAACTAAACAGCAAAACCGTCATTAAAGTCTGTCTGGGTCATGTCAGTAGGACTCGGGGGCCAATTTGGAGAGATTCCCACTAGCCCAGACGTGATGATTTGAGCATCACTTAGAATAATGACTGTAATGCATCAGATGTGTTTCAAACCACGGGTCTATAACGGTTCTTTTAAAAAGAACTCATTGGCCACCTTTGAAAGATGCTAGGGAACCAACTCGTTATTTTGAAAGCTGGCAAATAACAAGCAAGAATGAAGCAATTATTTTGTCTTTCTTGCAAAACTATAGCTCAGGTAAACAAACAGTTGGTGAGAGAAGGCATCTCTTGATACAAGTATTTCAGCTAATAAACAAAGAAGGAATGAAAACAAATGAGAACCTCAACATGTTGTATCATCCAGTGAAATAAAGGATCCAGGCCAAGACCATTGATTATCTCTAACATCACAGAAAGAGTGACAAGCAGACATTTGTGCCTCCCGATGGAAGTATGCACCACCACCTGTGAGATCCGATTGCCAAATTACCTCTCCTGTTGGCAGAAACAAGGCAGTAAAAAGCTAGTTTCTCATTTTTCTGGCTATTTAAGCCAGAAGAGAATATTTTATGCAGAGGCTCAGTTTGCACTGAATGCAGGGACTGGGGAGATGGTATAAAGGCTTTTGTAAGTGATGGGTGTAATATTTAATGAGAGATCTGGTACATCCAAGTGAAAGTTCCTGAATCTCTGCCCAGGGGGAATGTTGGAGGTTTAGCCCAGCTGTCCATCTGTCAGGTAGATAGTCTTTGCAGCCCCTTAGGCCAAGGGACAAGGGGGTTCGGTCCTGGGTAGGATCTTTGCAGCAGCTGCCCTTTCCTGCCTGGTTCCCCTGGGGGGCAATGTGCGAAGCTCCCTGTGCATGCCATCTCTTTTCGCTTTTGCAGGATTTTAGAGACTGAAGCCACACAGGCTCAGAGACAGTAACCCCAGATCGCACCATGTCTTAATTTGGGTTCCTCCAACATCTGACCCTAGACAAGGGCTTGGGTTTAGGAGGTATCCCAGGAAGCAGGGTGAGGAAATGAGGAAGGGAGACAGGAGAGCCAATACAAGATGTGTCAGGGAGTGAGTTACTGCTGAGGGCAGCTGGGGCTCAGTCCCACCAGGAACCTTTGAGAGACTGTGAGCACCCAGCCTCGAAGTTGTCCCATCCAGCAACAAAGAGGTGAGAGTCTCTTTCCCCCTTTGATCGAGGGCCACTCCGCTGCTAACTCCCTGGCACTCTGGCCGGTCTTACTGTGTGCACGTTGGCCAGAGCACATGTGGACAGGATGGAGCTGTCTGCAGGTCTCCAAGTGCGTGGAGGTCTCCCCCACATAGCCAGTAAGTGGCAGAGCTCAGAGAACCAGGTCATTCTGGCCCCATCGCGATGCTTGTAGCAGCTGCACTAAACTGGTCTTGGGGGCTTTTATAAAGCTCGAATATGGAACTTCAGGGAGGTGGGCAGATCACTATGGCTGGATTTGCCTAAGTCAAGCAGGTGGTGACACAGGTATTGTGTGTCAGGAGAGCAGGCACTTAGAGGCTGGGCTGTGCACGGGTCACTGTGGCATGATGCACCCCAGAAAGAAACAAGGACACTTGTGCTCAGCAGGCTGGTAGGAACCAGGCATCTGACCAGGACTGTCCTGTTCCCGAATTCGGCATCTTCTGAAGCCCTCTCTTAAACAGGGCAAGTGGTGCCCTTTGCCAGGCAGCCTTGGTGAAAATGCTGACAGTAGTCCTCAACCCTGGCTGCACATTAAGGTCACCTGGGGAACTTTTAAAAAACGGATGCCTCTGTCCCCTCCCCAGAGTGAGGGAAATAATTGGTCTGCGGTGAGTCCTGGCAGGGGGAGCTTTAAAAATCTCCCCAGGTGTTTCTAATGAGAAGCTACAGCTCATAAGAAAGTTCTAAAAGCTTAAGCAGGAAGTTTCTATTGCAAGCAAGTATTATTTTAGCAATCAGGAAGGAATTTCTCACTTCTTTATAAAACCCCACCCACTGAGTGGGGAGGGGGAAGGATGGGAAGCAACAGAGGGCCTGTGAGAGGGAGCACTGTTGCCTGCAGGCCTCTGATGGAACAGGAGAGTTACACATACGTGCAATTGATCAGTGATCGATAAGGTCGGGCAGCCCCTCAGCTCTGTCACCTCCTGCCCAGAAAACCCGACTTACCAGTAGCCCCCTTACCTCCCCAAGCTTCAGTTGCCACGTTTATAAAATGGGTATATTTGTG
Source organism: Mirza zaza (assembly GCA_008750895.1). Taxonomy (NCBI): domain Eukaryota; kingdom Metazoa; phylum Chordata; class Mammalia; order Primates; family Cheirogaleidae; genus Mirza; species Mirza zaza. Next base: position 70,939 of record VSMD01067798.1, read on the forward strand.
TTGCCTGAGCAAACTCAAATAAACTGGGCACCTGGCATGCATAGGGCAGACACACGGGCAGCGGAACTGGCCAGGAGGGGTTTCTGTATTCTGGGCCACTACAAAGCTGCTCCAGCAGGTCATGGGGTGTTGGGTTTTCTGTGCTGTGCTGGTCAGCCAGATGCCATGGGAGGGAGACATTTGAGGGGGGCAAACTCCAGCGGGGAGATCTTCCTTCCTCCAGCTTTTCCTGCTTGCCAACTCAGTCCAGGCCACAGAAACTGAAACCTGGCAGAGGGCAAGCACTAGTGAAAAGGGGCCTTCACTGGCTCTGAGGGAGATGGCTTCGGTAATTAGGACAGAAGAATGTGTAGCTGGGCCATTTACAAACTTTGCAGGGCGCTTTCCCTCCCAAAGAATGAGCTAAGCAGGAGCCCCCCTGGAGGTGTTTTTAATGGGGCTAAGCAGCGGGAGGGTTTGCAGAGTTGTTTTCTCTGCTCCCAGGGGTTCCGTTTCTGTTTTGGTATAGGCACTGAACGTATTGGTCTTCCAGAACCCCATTTGTTGTTATTAATAACATAGCATCATCCAGAGCATGAGCAAAGGCAGGCAGCAAGGAACCAGGGATCCTATTTAGAGAGGGCAGTTTGTTTAGAGACATCCTGCCCAGCCCCCACAGTAGGTCGGTTCTGTAGACATTGGGGGCGCCAGGTCCTGGGTGCAACCAGGATTTGAAGCCAGTTCTGCCTGGAGAGCTTACTTCTTAGTGCAGGATGCCAGGAAGTTCCACAGTTCATTTCACTTCAGCACAGGGCATAATACTATGGCGGAGGTAGGCACCCGAGCCTGGAGGGAGGGGAGTGTTCGGCAGAAAAGTCATCTGCTGCCCCAAGGAGTCCTGTCTGAGATGAGTTTAAAGGAAAATCAATTACAGTATGAAAAGGAAGGAGGGATCTGGGATCTTTAATGGTGGAAGGATCTCATGAGCCATGGCAGACGGGGCAGGGAAGGCATGGTGTGGTGGAGAAACAGCCAACGGTGCAAGGGGCCAAGGGTGACAAGAGATAAAGCTAGGAGACCAAGCAAAGACCAAACACCCAGAATCATTTCCTGAGTTCAGGAGCCAAGACCTGAATCCAGCTCTCTCCAGGTTTTTATTTTGAAACTTCCAAACCTACAGAAAAGTTTCAAGACTACTGTAGTAAATAACTGTACACCCTACACGTGGATCCCCAGCTTGTAACAGGTGCCACAGGGACCTTCTCTCCCTCTCTGGATTTGGTTTCTCAAAACCTTTGAAAGTAGGTTACAGACATCACGACTAAATACTTGAGCACGTGTCTCTAGGAGAAGAGGACTTTGTCCTGCATGACCACAATGCCATTGTCACACCCGTGGAATTGAACACCGATAATATACTGGATGCATTATATGACGTTTGTTCTACAGTTAAATTTTCTGAGTTATCCCCAAAATGAACTTTCATAGCTTTTCTGTTCTTTATGTGGAGTCTGATCAAGGAAGACACGTGGCATTTGGGGACATTGACTCTTTAGTCTCTGTTAATAAAGAACAGCCTCCACTTTCTTGTTGTCGTCGTTTTGTTTTTCTTGACATTAACATTTGTTAAGAGTGCAGGCCAGTCACTTTGTAGAGTGTCCCTCAGTGTGGATTTATGTAATTGTTCACTCATCTTTAGATTAAGGTTAAACATTTTTGGCAAACGGACCTCATAGGAGAGATCATGTCCTTCCCAATGCATCACATCAAGAGGCTCATGGTGCCAGCTTGTCTCAGTATTGCTGTGCTAAATTGTTCACTTGGTTGTGTCTCCACAATCTCTCCATTTGAAAGGTACATATTACTCTTTATATTTAAGGGTGATTTTACAATTCTGTCTATCCACCTGGAGGTTGGCATTCTTCTCTAAAGAAAAACTCCCACCACACCCCCTTTTTAAAAGAAAAAAATCATCACTGTAGACTTATGGGATTCCTTTTTTATTCAATGCATTATAATTCATTAATGCCATTATGTTTCTTGGTGCTCAAATAATCCCGAACTGGGCCAGTGGGAACTCCACCAAGCCAGCTCGTGTACACTCGATGGGTCCTTATTCAGCTTTGGGCACTTCCAGCCTTTCTGCCTCACTTCGTGCTTTCCTGCCCCAGACTTGGAATTCACCACTTCTTTGAGGAGCCCTAGTTCCTTTTAATGAGGAATAATAATGTGGAAAACGAGGTCTGTGTGCCAGCCTATGCTTCATTGCTACAGAAATGTCATTGCTTCTAGGCCCTTTGAGTGGAGAGTGCTAAGAAACGTGTATTTTTGAAAAACATAATAGTTTATGCCAGTAACACCAATTCTTCACAGAGTTCTTCCTCACTTCCCCCCATTCCGTATTCTCACATTGGTTCTCAAATATGTGAGTACTGTTCACTTATTTGCTCTATCCTACAATACGCATAAAGTTATTCCCTGATTGCTATATAAGTAACACCACCAACAACAGCAAACTTCCTAGGTAAAGTGTAAGGTTTTTTGGAGCTGTCTTCTTCCTTAGAATATATTCCACTAAGGGTATGCACTCATGGTACTGTGGTAAGAATTACTTGAATTTATTATTTGTATGTGGGATTATGTTTTAAATAGGTACAAGTAGATTCACTTGTTTGTATACAACTTTAGGGTTTATTTTTTTCATCTTCCATTTCATTTTTTGTATGTAAAATACGTACATTTCAAGAGTCAATACTGTCTAAATTGTTTGTCTAACCAGTCTCCTAGGGACAGGCACTTGGGTTTTGTCCAGTGTTTTGCTATCACAAATAATGATGTGGCGAATTATTTCAATTCGTGGATGTGTCTTCTGGGTAAACTCTTGAAAACGGGATTGCTGCACGGAACAGCCCACGTCATTTTATGAGCTGTTGTCACATTGCCTTCCACGTAGGCTGCGCTATTTGAGTTTTCATTGGTTCTTTCGGAGAATGGATTTGAGAGGAAGTGAGGTCGGACATAGGAAGATGGGTCAGGAAGCCACTGCGCCCATCCAGGTGGGTGACGGTATCAGATCCATGAACGACAACGGGATATGGGAAGGAGGCGAAAGCTGGGTTAGAGGCTTGGCCCTTGATTGGACGTGAGCAGCAAAGGGGTAAAAACAACAGAAGGACAAAGGAACAAGAAGATTCCCAGGTGACTGGTGGAGGGAAGCAGGCAGTTTGGTGTCTGCACGAGGACAGGAAATGCCAGGAGGAAGAAGACGTGTCTGTGTGCTGTGCGAGTGTGCATGTACACGTGTCTGCACATGTGTTCACGCGTGAGTGTGTGTCTGTGTAGGTCTGTGTCCACGTGCACAGGCAGGAATGCGCTCAGTCTGAGCAGGAGAAGTTTGGGAAGCAAGATGCCCAGGAAGCTGGGAACACCGGGTGGGGTGAGGCTGGCAGCAGTGAGCCACGACGGAGGTAGCACAAGCCACAGGCGGGCACGAGGTCAGCAGACACACTGCAGGGTGTCCCCATACTCTGGGCACACAGGGCAAAGGGTGCGTTTATTTTGCCTTTGTCAGATGAATGAGTGGACTCATTGCTTTCAATTTAGAGACATTTCACCTGAAGAAGCATCTGGAGGCTAAAGAAAAACATTTAGCATATTATGTAAAAATGCAACTACTCTTAAAAAAGAAATGGAGTTTCTGTTTCCCAGCTTTTCAGATACTGTTTGTGCTTTAGTATTCCACCGGGGTGGGGGGAGGTGGATGCAGTCTTGTCCCCAAAATGAGGTGTCATGACCGTCACTGTGAAATGAGCTGCTGTCAGGAACCTCGTTCCCTCGGGAGACTGTTCCTGCTGGGCCTCTGCCTGGTACCAGCCCCACCCTCCTAGCGTCCTCCAGACAGCCTGTCCCGGGCTGACCCAGGGCGGATAAAGATCTCTCCTGAAAGAAGGTATCCGCCAGAGGCTGGGAGGACTCTAGGCAGCGGAACCGTGGGACCTACAAAAGCTCTCTGGAAAGGGGCCTTTATCTTCCATCAGGGAACGTGCTCCTCATTTCTAGAGGGCAGTTTATGTTTGGCTGAAGGTGTGGCCCTGTGCATTCATGCACAACTCTGGTATGAGCAGATAAATCCACATTTTTAGAAGCTTATCGAAAATTCTCTTCTCCACACATAACAAAATAGCATGTTTGCAGTAACACATTGAGGATCTGGCATTGTCATGTTCCTCATATTTGAATTACTCAAATAATTGAAAAATCCCTTCAAATACCAACTCAACAACAATAAGACACACACCCCCTTTGGATTTTGTTAATTTCAGTGCAATCTTTTAGCAATACTTTCTTGCCTCCTTACCCTATGTGTAATACACGTTACTTAGCCAGGTCTTTACTCACTAGCACTAGCATGAGCCAAGCCTAGTTGTGATGATTGCTGCTGCTGTTTGCTCCCTCAATGGGTAGCTGCCAGCTCCTACTTCTGCTGACTTCTGGGTTGCCTCTAACAGCTCTTTTCTCACCAATAAAATCCAGTCACTTTCCTCGTTTGCCGGCTCGAACATTCAGTGGGCTTAGACACAGCTGTCCATTCCACACAGTGTTAATACTCTGTGGTAAGTAGGAGTCATTAGACTCTGAGAGGCTTCTCAAAAATAAATGTCTGACAAGAGCTCAAGGCACCACCAGCAAGGGCTAAGAATGTGGATATGGAGGAAGTTTGGCATCTGGGTGGTGGAGTCTTACCACTGGCACTTCCTTTTCCCTAAAATATAAAGCCTCTGATACAACTAACCAAGGGAAGCTGCAGTTTAATTGCTCATGTGAATTCTCACCTTTGAGTGGGTGGGGATGGTATGAACCATCCTTAGTCTTTATCTGGGAAGCAGAAGAGGAGAGGCCCTAGATTTCCGTCTGAGTTCTCACCCACTCTAGAGTCCATCACTGCTTGGCTTTATGTAAAGGTCATTATCTCTAAAAATGGAGCTATTACCTGCCCTGCCCAGATGGTCATTGTGAGAAGGCTTTATACAAGCAATGCAGTCTATACACATAAAATATCTTTATGAGTTCAACATCCTTATTTGCACCTTGGGGATGTTGCACATGTCTAATAGACAAGTTATGAATTGTGCTTTTTCTCAGCTACAGCAAGCATGGGATGTCTTCTTTCCATCTTCAACTTCTTCCCTTTACCTTCAGAGTTTCTTCTACCGCCTCTACCCCCCGGGAGCTTAAAAAGGAAATATGATGCTGTTTAAAAAAAAAAAAAAAGTCTGAAATAATTTTCCCCTTATGCACTACACTTATCAGCAGCCAGAGTTTCATTTCTCTGAAGGTTACTAAATGCTGGAATAGGTGTGAACCGTATTGACAAAAGCAAGCAACTCAACTATCCTCTGCTGTCCTCACTTTTCCTCTGTTATCCTCCAGGAAAGGAATGACGGGTTGGAATGGAAAGGAAAGGATTGGTGGCTTGAATCAGAAGAAGCTGCTGATTATCTGATTACTTTTGATATGCAAACATGGCAATTTCATACACTCAACCTAATGATTGCTGAGAAAAGAGATTCACACTCTCGGTTCAGGGTTATCCAAGCAATATTGCAGCATAAAGCTGTGACCCTCATTTTTATGGTGAAAACTGCAAAAAACCTAGGGAGTGCGGGGTAAGCAAACGCAGAGGGGATACACGCACCCACCGTCTCTGCTGCTCCGTTTCCTGCGTGTTCAGGAGATCCTGCTCTTCCTTGAGTCTGGTCAGCCCAGGAGAGAGACGCATGCTCATGTGGGAGACGATGGGAACTGGACTTGAATTTACTGTGCCATTTTAATAGGCTGCTCCCTGTACTTGACAATGAGGTTCCTTGAGGACTGTCTTCAAAGCCCTGCTGATCTGCTAAATAAATAATGCCCTGGGCCGCAGGCTCTATGTACGGTCAGCCGCGAGGGTCATAAATCTGCGCTCGCGGTGGAGCGCGGCGCACTTACGCCATCTTTATTTCTGCCGGACCCGTAAAAGGCATCTCCAGTGTCGCTGATTATGCGCTCGTCATTTGCTTTCCAGTTATGTCACCCGAAAGCAGGGAGAATTTCCTCGCAATAAATCTCTCATTTTTAATCCAGAGCTTCAGGGAGAAAGCCTGTCTGCACAGCTGAGGGAAAACGGGGCACCCCCCCGGGCTGTGCAGAGGGGAGGCAGCCGCCCTGCTGGGATGCGAAGGCGTCTGCAGGGGGCGGTGGGGGCTGAGGCCCGAGAGAGGGAGGGAGGTGTTGGGTTGGTCTTTCCTACGCCTACTCCTGACCCTACTCTAACCCTTTCGTCCTTCTTTGAGCTAAGACTTGGTTCTTGCTGGGTAAAGCCCACCTTTTTGGGGGGTTTGGCCCCCTGGGAGCCGTCATCTCTGCTCTTGCAAGGCATGGCCAAGGGCACCATGTTTCTTCTGTCGTTTTGGACTCAGAGAAGAGGAGAAGGAAGATTAGAGAAGGCAGAGAAGGCAAAGAAGATCAATAATCCAAAGAGAGATTTGCCTTGGCTCACAGCTCAGGCAGATGCAGTCTCCAGCCAGACCAAGGGTCCTCATGCCAAGAGGAAGAAAACAGAGGGAGGACAGAACTTGGGAGAGGAGGAAGAAAGAAGGGAGTAAAGGAGGAAAGAGGGGAAAGGCAGAGAGAGGGAAGGAGAGAAAGGGAGAAAGAAAGGCCATTCTCCCAATTTGTGTGGAAATTAAAAACAGAACCTGTGCTGTAGGGTTTCTGTAGTCTTCAGGGAAAGCATTAATGGGGAAAATAGTGCATAAAAATGCAGCTGATCCTTGTTAGCAGCCCTTCTCCCTTGGGGTGTCCCTACCCCAGCCTGTGGCCATCAACATAAACACACACTGACACACATGCACATACACACACAGGCACAGCCTGCTCCATCCTGCTTGTTTTGAGTCTTGGCCTTTGAGGTTGTCGTTGATCCTGGTGAGTGGTGGGGTCTCCACAGGGTCAAGTCCTCCACCCTCTGCCTGCCCTCAGGACCCAGCCCAGTCAGGTGTCTCTGCTGGGGACAAATGGAGCACCTCAGGCTTTGGGCTCAGGGTGGTAGCAAAGCCTCCATGCAACTGGTGAAGGTTTTAGCTGGCTGGCTGGCCAGTGGGAAGGGAGTGTTGACCAGCAGTCTGGTGAGGACTTCGGTTTGTGCCTCAGCCCAGCCCTTGTCTGACATTCCAAGGTTATCTATAATTTGGTTCCTCCAAGAAAAAGATACCAAGACATATGAAACACACAAGGATTTTATTGGGGAAATGCCTGCAAAGAGGGCAGGGGAGCTGGGGGAGGCTGGAAGAGGTGGCAGCCTCCCGTGCTGTCCGACCCCAAGTGAAGGAGGAGGGAGGGAAGCAAGGTGGTGCGGTTGCGTCCACGTGTGGAGGGTCATGCAGTCTAAGGAATGTTCTGCAAGACCAGCAGGGAATCACTGAGTCCTTGATATCCTCGCTGTGCTCAGTCACTGGCTGGGAGCAGCCCCCCATTGGGCCATGGAGCTCAGTCACTCTTTGGTCAGTGGATAAGCTACGTGTCACCGACCATGTATGTCATCAACCAGGTGAGCAGCCAGAGCCTCCTGCCTGCTGCCTTCCATATTGCTTCTGAGCAGGTGGAAAAGGGGGCAGATTGAAAACTTAGCCCCAGAAGAGTCAGAAGCAATAGCCCCAGTCAGTTTCATACTGAGTTGAAACAGATAATCAACAATCACTCAAGAAAGAGGTTCACTTAAAAAAAACAAAAAGATAAATTCAGTCAAATAGTCATTTGTTAACAAGGTGTGTTCTCTGTCTGAATTCAAGGAGTTTTCTCTCCATGTCCAACTGGGCAGCACATAGATGCAACTGTTATAAGCACTGAGAAATGTCAGAGGTTTAAGCCTCTGCAGGGGGCATTTAGGTTGGAAATAAGAAACACTTTATGGCTGGTGAGGAGAGCTTTAAACATTGCAAAGGGTTACAGAGTTATTTTGTTTTAGAATCCTTAAAAATCAGGTTTGAGTCAGGCGCAGTGGCTCATGCCTGTAATCCCAGCATTTTGGGAGGCTGAGGCAAGAGACTCCCTTGAGGCCAGGAGTTCAAGAGCAGCCTGGGCAAAATAGCGAGACCTCATCTCTACAAAATATTTACAAATTAACTGGGAATAGTGACATGTACTTGTAGTCCCAGCTAATCAGGAAGCTAGGGCAGGAGGCTCGTTTGAGCCCAGAAGTTTGAGGTTGCAGTGAGCTATGAAGGTTCCTCTGTACTCTAGCTCAGATGACAGAGTAAGATCTTGTTTCAAAAAGAATTTTAACCATCAAGTTTGGATTGTGTCACTGTAAGGTAAGTTGAGTGACTTTATCTGAGGGGACACACTTTGAAGTCCTGGCTTTCCAAACTACCTGAACCTCCCCAGCATCTGGTTGAGGTCAGCAAAAGGCATTGATGGAGTGACAGGAGGGAGATCTTTGCTTTTAGGCCAAGGAAATGTGCTGGATGTCTATATACACACAGTGCTTAGCAAAAGCCAAACCCGAAGGTGGGCATTCCTAGAAGAGTAGATTGTGATCTGACATATTTTACAAAATTAAACCCATTTAAATGTAACCCTAGTAATCATCCAAATAAACAATGGAAAATTTAAGAGTTAAAATTTTTAAAACTCAATCGATCCTAGAAGACAAGAAAAAGTGCCTGAATATTTTGAAGGTATTAGGTTGCTCTTTTTCTATGACCATCTTTCAGTTCACCTATTGAGCTTTTTCTCATTGTCAGCAATAATTCAAGCAGAGGCAGATGACCCCGCAGAGAATTCCAAGCTGAAGACTGATTCCACCGCTATCCGCCTATCTCAAGCCCCAAGACATTCATAAGTGGGGAAAAAGAAATACCAGCAACAAAAATCAGCAACTAAAGGAAGTCTTCCATCAGGAGCTTGGGGCCTCTCTTGTCTAGGGAGTAAAATGCACGTTATGCTAGCGCTGCAGAGACTGGCTTAGCTGTGTTCTCTTGGCTAGTGAAGATGATGCTTTGCCAGATCGTGGTAGCCAGAAGTATTATTTAGCAAGTGTTTGCCAAGGCATCTTAAAACATGGATTTAGTGCCGTAAATTGTGAAAATTCACATGAATGTGTTGAGCTTGCAACGAACTTTCTGTGGATGGTGGTGGTTGTTAACTGTCTGCATCTTAAGTAACTTCAGGAGTATAGTTTCCAGTCGTTCCAGTTAAAATACAGATGTTTTATCCACTGCAAATAGCTCTCTCTCTAGGAAGTTCTCCTTACCCAGGATTTAATGGAATATGCCCTTTCTCTGTGATGTATCACCTAAGGCACTTCACGATCTATGTGGGACAATATTGTCCCATAATTTATTAGTAGACTAATGATAGATGACCAAATCCTTGCCCATAAAACATTTATGTTTTATTTTTGGAGTTTGGGGATTGAAACTAGGTCAAATCACAGAGAGCTCTTACACAAACTAATGAGCTTACAAAATCCAGATCCTCTCGGAAATCATGCTTGCAGTGGTTTTAATGAATGTTCCATGGGGAAAATGCACCAAGATTTTTTTGTTTGAATTAGGCAGTGACTAAACACAGGTCACTCCAGGTAAATTTCCTCCGATAAACAGAGTGTTAAACTTGCTTCTGTGTATCTTTGATTTTTTGGCTTCCCTTTTCAATCACAATTGCTAGTTTTCCTCTTTGGAAAGCAAGATGAAGGATGAAACCACTAAAATTTTTCTGCTGCCTTGTGGGAGGTGGACTGTGGAATTTGGTGAGAGTGACTCACCAAAATTTTGTTTTAAAATGTAATATATTAATAGAAAATTTTGAAGTATGATAAAGACAACAAATTAGGAGATGACTGCCATTGATAAAACAATTTGTTACAGTTCCAACAGGAGGGACACGCCGTGCCACGCAGGGCCACACAGCGAAGGGCCGGGCTCACTCAGGAAGCAGAAGGGTTGGGGGTTGGGAAAACTTGGGCAAGAGCCTTCACTGTGGTTTCCATGGGAAGGAATGGGTGAGGCAGGGTGAGCAGGCTTAGGATGGTCTAGTCTGAATAATTCAGTGGGCTCTCGGGCATAGAGGCTGTCCCTAGGTTTTTGGTACCTGGCTCTGGGGTGATTAGGACAGAGGAACAGTAGCCCTGAGTGCAGTGTGAGATTCCAATAATGAAAGTTGGGGTGTAGGCTCTGGATTGGTTGGTTTGTATTTGAAAAGCACGTTCACAGGTAGGTTGGTGACTATCTCTAGGAATTGGCTAACACTGAGAACGGCAGTCCGTGGGGGTCAGCAAGGCCCCGATGTCAAAGCCTCAGAATACAGAAAATGAAAGACATGATTAATACACATCTTCAAGCTGAAATTCCAGAGGTTTGTCAAACAAGATAAGTAAACATTTAGGGTTATAGTTTCAATCACAGAAACACCCATACATGGGAAATTTTCACGGACATTAAAACGAAGGAATCACAGAACTTTACCGCCCCATGGAAGTTCATAAATCTGGTATCTGTCAGCCCCTTCTGGTCACTGTGGTGTGAGGCCCTGGAAGGCTCTCTGGAGAGAAGTGGGCAGCTGCACAAGGTGTGAGAGAGAAGAATCATAACCTTGAGTGTGAGCACATGGTGGAAACAAACAAAACATTTTCAGGTGATCTCAGCTCAAGAACGTTTACACTGTAGGAATAACATTTGGGAACTTTGTAGAACCCTGGTCTTTATAGTTAGCATTGGTGACAAATGACTTTTTTAAAAATTATTTTTGGAGAATTTGTCATTGGCTTAGAAAGAGACAAACAATACCTACCTACAGTGTAGCATCTCTAGCATCCTCCTTTTCTTCACGTGCTGGTAACAGGCTCCACAGCTGCCTCGGGGTGGTTATTTGTTCTCAGCTAATTACAGAGTGAAGAGATTTTACAGTCTTACAGATAGCAACTTACAGATAGAACTCTCTTTTTCCTTTTTCTCTAGAAAAAAAAAATGGAGCCCATCAAATGCCTAATTAGAGAGTCACGTATGCAGGGAATGGGAAATGCTGACTGAAGGGAAAGAACTCCTCCTTTTTGCTGGCATCATATAGGAATTCCATCTCTCACTTTTGGAAACTACCTAACAACTGAGAATTATCTTGGCAATAGCCAAGAGCTGTCTCTCCTTTGTGTCACCACTAGCTTGGGGTACTCTGCGTGTCTAATCGCTCCAGCTCTGGATGTTGCCAACACGATTACAAGATATTGACCTCTCTATTTTGGGACAGTTTGCAAGGAAGAGGGAACAGGCTTCCATTTCACTCAAGCCCAAGTTCAAATCTTGGCCAAGCCACTGACCAGCTAGACTGATTTTGGATCTAGCTTATTCCCCTGAAACTCCGCGTACCAAGTGACCTGCTGGCATGTCCTTCGTACAAATGCTGACTTGGGCTTCATAAGGAGACTGGTTTAAGGTCTTCCTTAGTTAAAATACAAATAATAGAGACAATAACAGTTAACACTCGTTGAATATTTACCATGTGTCAGATGTTATTCCAAGAACTCGACACATACCAGCTCGTTCAGTCCTTACACTCTATGAGGTGAGGACCGTTATTCTTATATACTAATGCAGTAGTGCTTATGTTTGCCCAGATGAGGAAACTGAGGCCCCGAGAGGTTCCATGCCTGGCCCTAGAGTTACATGGCTGGGGAGAGGAAGCAGCAGAAATGGATTTTCTATTTGTCCAATAATTCTTCAAAGGTTGGGAGTACTCTCCTCTGACTTCCTTTTAAAAGTCCGTGCAAAAAGATCAAAGCAGAATTTCAGCTCATGATCCTGACGTTATTTAGCATGACTCTGATTCGTGTCGCCTAGAGTCTGTACATGGGTGTGAGAAAGAACTCCTGCTCCACCTGTCAGAAAGGTCCAGTGTGCTGGACCAGGGATGTACAGACCCTGGAACTTACAGGGGCCTCTTCAGGGAATGTCTTCCTCTCCCCACCACCCCACTCCTACCCCCAGTTTCTGGCTGGATGCTGCCAGAGCTTTGTGGCCAGTAGAAAGTACTAGAACAAAGGACCCTAGGAGGACTCATGGCTGCATCTCTCATCATGTCCGTGTTGTTCTCTTCTGCTGCTTTCCCTGAGTAGCAGGGTCCATGGCCACCACTGCATCTGGGCCACATCCTTAAAGCTCAGCATCTAGGGAGAAAGGGGCCCTCTCCTCAGCCCCAGTTAGGAAAACCCCAAGGAAGGGCTCTGATTGGCTACAGTTGGCCCCTGTGCCCTTACCTGGACCGATCACAGTGGGCAAGGAAGTGAGGGCCTGTTTTTGGTCCAGCACAGGCCATGTCTCCACCTTTGACCAGTGACTGCAGCCATGGGAGTAGGGTCACATCAGACGATAGCAGCTCCTATTTGGAAGAGGAGCAGAGGGCTCGATGCATCCATGAAAAGAGAGAGGTCACGTTCCAAAGGACAGGATGGATGAATGGATGGACAGACTAGCAATGTGAGTTACCGATATAGAAAAATGGCCCTCTAAGTGTTCCTCGGAATGAGATGAACTAAGAGCATAACACTCTGCCCACATGGGCAGGAAGTTTTGGAGTTAGGCTGTGAATGAACTAAGGAAGGAAGAGGAGGAGTCGGGGGTATCATGAGGGGGTAATCAAGGGGCACAGAGGAGGGGTGGACTCATACACTCTGCTCTACCAGTCTTCCCTCTGCTTCTCAACCTAGTTGGCCTTCTCACCACAGGGCCTTTTTTGCACATGATGTTTTTTATTTGTAATGCAGCACACTCTTGCACATTTCAGATCCCAGTGTGAACGTTATCTCCTCAGAGACCCCTTTTCTGAGCTCCCGGTATAAGTCAGTTTCTTCTTTATTCTTGTCTTTCATAGACCCCTCTTTCCTTCAGAGCACTTGTTACATATTTCAGTCAACTATCGGCTTATTTATTTACTTTTTCCCTGTCTGTTTTCCCACTGGACTATGTCTGTTTGACTCCCTAGTGTATCTTCAGGGCTTATCCAGTGTCTGGCAATCAATAGGCGCTCAGTAAATACTGAGGGAATAATTAAATGGCCCTGTGTGAATGATGGTTTTAGAGAGAGATCAAAAGCAAATGGGCTGTGCCAGTGTGGGGAGGGGAGAGGATACGTAAGAGGGAAGACACGAGAGTCTACGAATCAGTAGAAGTAGGAAGAATGAGCAAGAAGCGACTGGGACAACATAACGCCCTCAAGAACCCCAAGAGGTGGTGGTAAGGAGGTTGCGTTCCCCACCTCACGTGGGCTGAGGGTTTATCCGGGCAAGTTTGACCAAATACCCAGGGTGGGGTGATGCCACGACATGACTCTGCTCCATGGCTCTCTGCAGCAAGCTGGTATGTGTGTGTCCCAGGAAAGATGGCTTTCAAGGCAGCTGAGCTCCTGCCAGGTGAGCTCCTGGACCTCGCCTGTGTGCATCGTGTCTTGTTGTTATGTTCCACCTCGTTCCCACTGCTATGTGGGGCACAGTTGCTGGCCATGCTTGCCTCTCACTGCCCGTTCCAGAAAATTCCCCACCACCACTTAACCACGAGACGGTGAAGGCATGTTAATGATGCCATGGCAGAGGCTGGCCGTATTTTGGGAACAACATTCCATGGACAAGTCCAACTTCCAAGTGAGCCGATGGTTTTCCCTGAAAGCCTCTGGCATTACAGCCCCGAGGGAGCGCTCTCTTTGCATCAGGGTCGAATTTAGGAGCCCTGAGTTATTGAAAAGGAGAAATGATAATTTAGAAAAGGAAGTCAATCCAGTTTGGCGAGTCCCCAGTGTCTGGGCGCCCTGCACTCAGCTCTGAGCATGCAGAAGGCAGTGACAGTTAGCATGGTGTGGCTGTTCACCACTTCCAGGGGCGTACATTGAACTTTGAAAAGGAGACCTTCATGCCAGGGGGCTGGTTTGCACACTCACTGTTTCTGAGTGGTGTATTCATAGAAAAATGGTCTCAGAGATCAACATCAGCCTCTCCCTGACTCACTGCTGCTTGGGAGGATGGTAGGCAGTGTAGACAGCAAGCTGTTTGATGGCCTCTGCACCCTGCTCCCCACATGGTAGGTAGCATAGACAGCAAACCATGCATTGACCTTTGCCCTTTGCCCCTCCACAGAGTGATTTGTAGCCTTCACTTCGTGGCCACCTGCAGCACTTTAATTCATGCCCACAGCCCGGGTGAAGCCGTCCCTTGGCTGTGGCTTTCTGGGATGCAAAATGGCCTCCCTGAAAATGAGGCTGACTGCCTCCATGTTGGTGCCTCCCTGCCGCATAGCTGTTCCTGGTCAGCTGCTGTGTGTGTCTCAGCACAGCGGCCACCTTGTCTTCCACCGGCCTGACGCCCCTTTGCACACTGTGGCCTCTGCCATGTTGATGACCTCAGACCCACGTTGAGCAGAGCATGTGACATCACTGGGCAGACACCCCAGGTTCAAGGATCAAGCCTCACTCACCCCAAGCAGTGTTCTTTTACTTCCGAGGCCTTGCAGGAACGTGGCACCACATTTTGTCTTTGTAGTTTTGCTTGGCTTTTAAGTTTTTTTCTTCTGTAGGAAACAAACATATGCAAACAAAAATCATATGTTAGGACAGTGGCCTACCTCTCCCCTGCCAAAAAGCAGGTAGATTTTGCTAGATTCCTAGCTCAGAGATGTATTTGTGAAACTCTTGTTAATTATATATGTGTGTGTGTGTGTGTGTGTTGCACAATTCTATACAATTTTGTTGGCACATATAAATGATTCCTTAGGACCCCCCAAAAATGATTATTAGTAACAGCCTGAATTCAACTAAAACAAGCCAAAATTCATTTCCTTCGAAGGACTTCTAAATCTCTTACGTTCTTCCTTTTCATCTATGCATAAATTATGTCTACACAGACTCACCTGGGTCAGACTGTTTTGAAATCAGCGTGGAAGCCTTTAGCCTTCCCACCGTCTCACTACGCCAAGGACAGACTGACCTCTTTGTGGGGCTGTCCCTCCCTTGCACAGTAGGATCCTGTTTCTAATTCAAGCCCTGACACTGACAAACCCTGTAACCTTGGTTATCTCCCTTTCCTGGGCTCTAGAATCCCATGTGGGGGCCGGAAGTAATGACTCACAGCCAAGCTCAGGTCTAGCACAGCCTGCTGTGGACACGGCACTCTCATTTCCGGGTGAGGGTCCTGTGTGCCCGGAAGCAAAGGAGCGAAGGGCAGTGAGGGCCGAAGTCAGCACAGACTCTGTTCACGTCCTCTCCTCTGCCAATCAGATCATACGACTTAGAACCCAAGGCAATAGAGATATATTCATGTATTAAATACATATATGCATATTGTATGTATGTATTTATGCATACATACATGTTTAATGTTTATTTGACATATTTTAAATTAACAGACATTGTTTTTAAAGCAGTTTTAGAAGTTGGCAGAAAAGTGACTGGGAAGTAGAGAGAGTCCTCATATGTCTCTGACCCCCCTAATCCTTAGTGTCCTCTGTTATTAACATCTTACATTATTGTGGTACATGTATTACAACTGGTGAACAAATAATGATACATTATTATTAACTCAACCCCATAGTTTATATTTGGGTTCATTCTTGGTGTACAGTTCTGTGGGTTTTGCCAAATCCATAATATTCACCATTACTGTATCCTGCAGAATGGTTTCCCTGCCCTAAAAATCCTGTATCTTCACCTATTCATCCCTCTCTCCCACTAATCCCCGGAAACTACTGATCTTTTTTCTGTCTTCATAGTTTTATCTCTTCCAGAATGTCATACAGTTGGAATCATACATACCTTTTCAGATGGGCTTCCTCCCCTGGGTAATATGCATTTAGGGCTCTTCCGTGTGTTTTTGTGTGTTGGTAGCTCATTTCTTTTTATCACTGAGTAACATTCCATTGCCTGGGTGTACCACAGTTTGTTTATCCATTCACCTACTGAATGACATCTTGGTTGCTTCCAAGTTTTGGCAATTAAGGGTAAGACTGCTATAAATGTTCATGTGTAGGTTTTTGTGTAGATCTAAGTTTTCAGCTCATTCAGGTAAATACCAAGGAGCCCTGGACTGGATATCAAATATGGTAAACATATGCTTTGTTTGTAGTAAACTGCTGAACTGTCTTCCAAAGTGACTATGCCACTTTACCCTCCTACCAGCAATGAATGAGGGTTCTCCACATCCTCACCGGCATTTGGTGTTGTCAGTGTTTTGGAGTTTGGCCATTCTAATGGGTAGTGATATATAATTGTTTTAATGTGCATTTCCTTAATGAAATATGTGGAACATCTTTTCTTTGTCAACTATATCTTCTTTGGTGAGGTGTCTGTTTAGATGTTTTGACCACTTCTTAATTGATTGTTTTCTTTCTTTCTTTTTTTTTGTATATCTTCCTTACTAATCCTTTATCAGGTATATATTTTGCAAATATATCCTTCCAGACTGTAGCCTGTCTTTTCATTCTCTGAGCAGTAGTATCTTTCACAGAACAGTTTTTAATTTTAATGAAGTTCAGTTTATTAACTTTTTATTTCTTATATTTTGTATGTTATATCTGAAAAGACATCACCAAACCCAAGGTCACCTAGATTTTCTCTTATGTTATCTTCTAGAGGTTTACTAGTTTTGCATTTTACATTTAGGTCTATGATTCATTTTGAATTAATTTTTGTGAAAGATGTAATGTCAATGTCTATGTTAGGTTTTTTTTTGGCATGTGGATGCCTAGCTTTCCCCTCACCATTTATTGAAAAGACTATCTTTTCTCCCATGCATTGCCTTTGATACCTTATTAAAGATCAGTTGATTATATTTGCATTTTCTTTTAATTTAAGAGATAGGGTCTCACTGTATTGCCCAGACTGGAGTGCAGTGGCTGGCTATGCACAGGCACAATCTCACTACTGATCGGCATGGGAGTTTTGACCCACTCCATTTCCAACCTGGGCCGGGTTCACCCCTACTTAGGCAAATTGATGGCCCTCCACTCCTGGGAGGTCATTATATTGATGCCAAATTTAGTGTGGACACATGATCAGCATCGTGCACTATTTCTGAGTTCTCTATGCCATTCCATTAATCTATTTTATCACCAGTATCACACTGTCTGGGTTACTGTAGCTTCGTAGTGAGTGTTGAAGTCAGGTGGTTTTAGTCTTCTGACATTGTTCTTCTGCAGCATTGTGTTGGCTATTCTGGGTCTTTTGCCTTACCATTTAAACTCTGGAATCACTTTGTTCATAATCACTTGCTGCGATTTTGATTGGGATTGCATTGAATTTATAGATCAAGTCAGGAAAACCAACATCTTAACAATATTGACTCTTTATACCCGTTAACATGGAATCTCTCTCTCTCTCTCTTTTTTTAAGTTCTTCTTGATTTCTTTCATCAGAGTTTTACATTTGTTTCATATAGATCTTATACATATTTCATTAGATGTATACATATTTTTTTCTTTCCTTTTTTTGGTGCTAATATAAATGATATTATTTTTTTTACTCTCAAATTTTACTTGTGGGTATATAGGAAAGCAATTGACTTTTGTATATAAACTTTGTATTCTACAGTCTCACTGCTATTATTAGCTCCAAGAGTTTTTTTTTTTTTTTAATTCTTTGGGATTGTTTCTGCATAGAAAATCATGTAACCAGTGTGTGTGTGGGGGGGGCAGTTTTATTTCTTCCTTCCCAATCTGTATACTTTTTATTTATTTTTATCATCTTATTGCATTGGCTAGGATTTCCAGTATGATGTTGAACAGGAATGGTGAGAGGGAACATTCTTGCCTTGTTCCTGATTTCAGGGAAAAGGCTTATAGTTTTTCATTATTACTTTTACTTTTAAGTCTTCCATGTGACATAGAGCAGTTTGTGGTTCTACTTACATTACCTTGGTTCACTCTTCCTTGTCTAAGGACTCCCTCTGGCCACAGAGCAGGCTCAGGCCATAATATGGAGAAGCCAGGAGAGCTGTGAAGTTATTAAAGCATCTGGTTTCTCATCATTGAGTATGATGTTAGCTATAGGCTTTTTGTAGCTGTTCTTTACTGGTTTCCCTCTTTCCCTAATTTGCTGAGATTTTTTTAGTCATACACAGGTATTGGATTTTGTCAATTTTTTTTCATCTATTGATATGATCACATGATTTTTCATCTTTAGCCTGTTGATGTGATGGATTACATGAATTGATTTTGAATGTTGAACCAGCTTTGCATACCTTGGTCATGGTATATCATTCTTTTCATACATTGTTGGATTGATTTGCTAATATATTTTTGAGGATTTTTTTGCATCTACATTCATGAGAGATATTGGTCTGTAGTTTTCCTTTCTTATAATTTCTTGATATGGTTTGGAATTAGGGTGATGCTGGCTTCACAGAATGAGTGAAGAAGTATTTCCTCTGCTTCCATTTTCTAGAAGAGACTGTAGAGAACTGATGTGATTTTTTTCTTTAAATGTTTGGTATAATTCACTTGTGAGCCCCTCTGGAGCTGGTTCCCTTTTAGTAGATTATTAATTGCTGATCCAGTTTCTTTAATGATATAGACCTATTCTGATTATATATTTCTCCTTATTTGAGTTTTAGTTTTTAAGGAATCGGTCCGTATTATCTAGGTTATCAAATTTGTGGGTGTAGGATTGTTCATAATATTCCTTTTTTATCCTTTTAATGTCCGTGAGATCAATAGTGATGGCCCTTCTTTGATTTCTGATATTAATAGTTTGTATTTTCTTTCATTTTTCTTTTTACCTGGCTAGAGGTTGTTCAATTTTATTGATCCTTTAAAGAACCACCTTTTTGTTTTGCTTATTTTCTTTATTGTTTTTCTGTTTTCAGTTTCATTGATTTCTGCTCTAATTTTTATTATTTCTATTTTTCCACTTACTTTGAATTTAATTGGCTTTTCTTTTTCTAGTTTCATAAGGTTGAAATTTAAATTCTTGATTTTAGATCTTTCTTTTTTTTAATATATGCATTCAATGCTATATAATGCTCTAAGCACTAGTTTCTCTGTATTCCACAGATATGATAAGTTGTATTTTTATTATTTCACTTGAGATATTTTTAAGCTATAGAAAAATACAAAGATAATTTAATATTCTCTGTGTGACTGCCAACCAGAACTGATCTTGTCAATGACCTTATATTATATTTGTTTTATCTCTTTATAATAAAACCAATACAGCACTGTCATGAAGGCAGTGTGTTTCTTTTCAACCCAGTTACTTCTACTGACTTGAATGACAACCTCGATTATTCCTACATCAACAATGTGGACCTAAGGAAGCTGGAAAGGAGAGCAGTCAGTACGATAGAAGGTAGTAGATGCAGAATTCATAGATCTCTAGTCCAGAATGCATGGATGGGTGTCTATGCACAATGCATCTGCCTTAGTTTGGGATCTCCTAGAAGCAGACTCAAAGTCAAAGATTCAAGGGCAAATAGTTTATTTGGCTGTGCAGGTTGCAGGGATAGGAATGTGAGAGAAGGAAAGGAAGAGCTCAAAGAAAACTGCATTGTCAAGGAAGTTATCATTGTGGGCAACTGGAGCTTGATCCTTCTGCAGACTCTGGAAGGCAGTGTAGTACACACATGACAAAAAGGTAGCAGGACACTCATTCACAACACCCATCAGTGAGTTAAGAGCAGCTCCTAGGTGCGCTGAACCCCTGATATTTCTGGACATAGACAGAGTCAGCTCCTACAGCCAGAAAGAGCCCTCTGGCAGGGAGACGCAAGCCCCCAGCAAGTGGAAATCAGACAGGTGTGCACAAGGTGGGGGCTGTGGGCAGTCCATCATTAAATAGCATCTGCTAAAACCTCTTATAAAAAGTTCCTGTGCTGAGGTTTAACTTATTTAGTAGGTGTATAAAAAGACGAAAAAATAAGAGCACCACCCTATTGACTCTGTGCTGTGGGACAGGTCTTGGGATCTCGTCCCATCCTTGCAAGAACCCTTTGAGGACATGATTGTCACCTTTGTCCTCATTGTCCAGATGAGGCTTACAGGGGTTCAGTGCTTAACAGTGTCGGATACCAGCACTAGAACTCCAGCTCCCCTGCCCAGGACCCCAAGCTGCCGTTCAGGGAGTGTGGCCTCAGTAACCGTTAAGAATATTCAGGAAGGAAAAGGCTGTGATGGCAAAGAAAGCTTATTTTGAGTCAACTTGTAGAGGGCAGCATATAGTGAGTTCTGGGAGCCTTTTAATTAAACATCGAAAAGCACAAGAGGTTGAAAGCAAGCTGCTTAAATGGGAAAGCTAATATTTACAGATTAAAAAAACATGTAAAAGTCTGGAAATCCAGGTCTCTCGTTAGGAGTAATATAATTACTGAATTTCCGTTTCCTAGCAATAAGGAAGAAGATGTTGATTCTCTGTCTGCAGATGGCGGTTAGGCAGCTCTTGGATGTGGTCGCTGGCTGAGCCTGTTGTCAAGGGACATATCTTTCAGCGTGTTAATGGGAGCAAGCGTTCCGGGAACTGCCCTGGAAAGGACAGAGTTACTCTCAGTCTCTGGATTCAGGTGACTTGGATGAGCCATTTGAGCAGTAAATATCAGAAAAGCAAAGTGCTCTTTATGTGACCTTGAATCACTTTCAGAATGTCTGCCTATAAAGAAAACTCCTGGACTAAAAACAAAGAGACCTCAGCTTTGCACTAGCCAGCTGTGGGACTTTGGACAAGACCCCGGGGGGCTTCTCTGGATTTAGACTGATTTTTGGCAAGTTCTCATTCAGTTCTGTTAATTGCACATGGCAGACAGGTGAACACACAAGCAGTGGAACCTTTGCCAAAAGCCCTTCATACGCACCTGTAGTGCTCATTGTCAGCTGCTGCCCACACCTGCCACTAGTTCATGCCTCCTTGTGTCATTAAGTGGGTTTCCCCTTGGCCAAGCCTGGTGGCTCACTGCGGTTCTCAGCGCCTCCTGTATGTCTTGGATGCAGGCACTGAAAGTATATACACCACCTCGTGGATCCTGTAAAGCTAGAAGGATGAGCACAAATTACCTAGTTGAATCACTTATGGTAACCACAGCTGGTATAATAATATAGACCCCAAATTTTAGTGACTTAACACCATACGAGTTTATTTCTCACTCTTGCAAAATCTGATGCCGTATTCAGCAGATGCTCTTCCATTCAGTGACTCAGGGACCCAGGAACCTATTCCCTTCTGCTCACCATCTGCTGGGACCCCAGTCACTCCTTTCTGCCTGGCAGATGGGGAGAGAGAGAGAGGGTGGAGGATCACGAGGAAGATTTGAAAGAGCCAAGCCAAGAAGTGGTGTGTACCACTTCTGCCCACGTAGTATTGGCCAGAACTTGGGCACGTGGCCATGCACTGCATGTGAGGTGTGTGCCCCAGACGTAGAGGGGCTGGATTTTGCTGGAATCATAGCCGACTCTGCCTTAATCGTATGAGAGCAGAAGTGGGGTTCATGGAAGTCTGACAGCCTTTAATGGAGGGCATAGCTCAAAAGATGAAATTTGGTGGAGAAAATTTGAAGTCAGCCTCTGGGTTTGGTGAAAGCCTTTTTGTGGAAGCATGGGCTGGAGAAGATATAGCTTAAGAATATCGTATGTATAAGTGGCCGTGAGCTTCCTTGTGTCTGCATTTAACATACTGAGAGAGTAGCTAATGTTTGCCAAGTGCTTTCTATGTGACAGGCGTGTCCTGAGCATTTTCGTGCATTTGCATTAATTATCTCATTTCATCTTTACATCCACCCTCCGAGGCAAGTATTGTCATCATTCTCATTTCACAGATAAAGAATCTGAAGCTCAGTGAGATCCAGTGAATTTGCCCAAGGTCACAGGGCTGGTCTGGGGCAATGAGATTCAAATCCACCTTGGTCTTGTTCAGATGTCACATCTTTAGAGAAGGATGACTTTTAAGGCAGAGTTCGTCCAACTCTCCTCCGTGCTAGACAGATGTCCTCTGGACAGATGTAGTCAGTTCACAGTGCCACACTCTGGCAAACAGGGGAGCAGGCAGGCTCGGTGGCACAGGATGGGTGTGGTGTCAAATCCCCGTCCTGTAGGGAGGGAAGGATGCCCGGTGCTGTTTGGTCTGGAGAATTGGCATTTCAGGTGGCTGCCTCATCAACAGGAAGGGAGGGAACACTGAACAGACAAGTTTGCAGAGCCCCAAGCAGAAGGATGAGGATTGGAACAGGTGCAGTTATGGGAGGCAAAGTTTTGTTCAGTAGAAGAAAGAGCTTTTATTGCCCCCCACCATTTTTAAATACAGAGACAGGAAAGTGGGAAGATTGACCATCAGTGGAAGTATTTAGGCCAATGCTGGGCACCATTTGCTGATGGTGTTTTGAAGGAATTCAAGCACCTCTTGGGGGAAGCGGGCAGTGACGGTCATTCCTCGATGAAGCTACTCCAGGACACCCCATACGTGGATGGCCCACTTGTTCCTCTGCACCCTGGCTATGCCCTTGGGAAAGCCCTGTTGCTGCACTTGAGACATTTCAGTGAACTTCATTTCTGTGGTAGACCTAATCCACCTTTGTGTCTCCAGTGGTTAGCACAGAGTGGGTACTTAACAAAGGCTGTGATGAATGAATGAATGAATGTGGGCTGGGGAGGTGGGGACACTGGACCTGTCTCCTCCAACCCCAGAATTTCATAATTTTCTGCACAAAATGGGCCCCCTCCTGCTAGCACTAACCAGTGGATTTAGCTTTTCCTGTCTTAGCTGGTTCTGAGATCTGGGGGATGTCCAAAGTTCTGGCCACCCTGTCCATCCTGCAGCCTCCAAAGCCTCAACCCCAGCTCAGTGCCACACTGTGCTGCCCCCACTGCCCTAGGATTATCTTAGCATTACTAAGAAGTGTCGGTATTATTAACAGCTGCCATATATTGAATTATATACACAAGTCACAGGGGGTTACTTTCCATAATCTCTTTTAATTCTGGTAACCAACTGTAAGAGAGTCTTTATAATCCATATTTTCCAATGTGAAAACAAAACCTTGGGTTTCAGAGAAGGCCCATGAGTGATTCCGAGTGCAAGCCTAGTCCCCCTAACTTCTACACCCTGGCTTCCCAGGATGCTACATGATGTCATTGGCTGTGAGCTCGCCAATCACAGCAACATACAGTTTCTGATTTTTCCTTTTCTCCCCGGAAGTAGTCTTAAGTGGTTTCCTTTCTCAACATTGTATCCCAGTGTTTATGCCGATGGTGAATTGACGAGGCCCTTGTGGGCATTGTTGGATGTGAGGCTGGGCTTGGGCCACCTTTGGGTCAAACCTCGACCCCACCAGGTTTGGGGTGTGTCATCCTGAAGCCGTAGTTGTCCTTTGGACAGCATGGCGGCTCTTTTGCCAGTCTTCCCAGAAAGTGGCTGAGGGGTCAATGAGATGCACCAGGCAAAGTAGCTTAGCACAGTCCTAGTCCCTACTCAACCCTCCAGAAATTGTCAGTATTTGAGAGCAAGCAGAAGGTCCTAAGGTCATTTTCTCCTCTTCTTCTCATCAAGGTGGGAAGACCATGCTTCTGGGCAGGGAAGGTACAACTGGACAGTTGGCACTTGGCCCCTCCTGGGGGTGGACAGGTTCAGGACCTGCTGTGCTGCTCGGGAGTAGGTAGTTAGGGAAATGAGGGCAGGAAAAAGAAGTGAGTGGGCAGGGAGAGGAGTGTGGGAAGGGGGAAGAGCCCATGAAGGAGGCCACACTGAGTGTGTTACTGATTGTGGCACATGGACTCTGTCACACTAGACTGAGAAGGTGCCCCTAAGAGCTGTGTCTCTGCAGAGGTGGCTGCAGGAGGGGTTCTCCACCACCCCTGACCCTGGTGGCTGAGGGCCAGCTCCCCTGCCCTTCCAGGGCCTGAGCAGCTTCGCTAGGCTTGGAGAGAGCCCAGAGGCAGGAAAGACTCTGCCTGGGGCTGTGGGATGTGCACCCACAGTCGCAGTGAAATAAAGGGCCCCAAGTGTGGTGGCCTCCTTACTCTGGGAGGGCCCACGCTCTGGGACCCAAGACACACCTTGTCAGGAAGCTCAATCTGATGATGCCCTAGGCTGGGGCCTTGAGTCAGGAACTGGGAAAATGTCTCAGCCTCTGGCAAGGAAGTGAAGGAGCTCGGGTCTTTCCAGCCATGGCGCCCAGCCCAGTGACATGCCCAGGACAAGGTGCCGAAGTCCCCCACCTTTCTCTCCTTGAGCTTGGACGTCCCACTGACTCACAAGGGCCTGACGGGCGAGATCAATGAGAACTTGTTCCTGGCCAGTCATGTTTGCAAACCTTGGACTAAACCACAGACCTTGGAGCTTTGGGGGAAGAGAAGGAATAACTTACTACTGTAGACTCTCTGATAGGAACCCCACCTTCCCTACCATTCTGTAACTAGGGGTCCAAACCCTGGCCCTTGAAGCCTTGCTGATTAGGCAGTGCTCCTTCCAGATACTCCTTATCTTGAAACTTTTTGGAAAATAATATATAAGTGGATATAAAACACCTTTATTTTTTATAGCCTTTGTATCCATTCATTCATTCATTATTTCTTGATCATTCCTACTTTTTTCCAAGGAACATAGCTATGGGGTCTAGACCTCAAGGCATCGGCAGTCTGGGGAGAGTAGGGCAGAGATGTGTGTCACTTTGAAAATAACCAACATAGACATCAATCCCAGGTGCCGGGGAAGAGCATGGTGGTTCAGAGGAGCTGGGTCTCTACAAGTTAATGTGCTCATAGCATACTCCTTTGGCCACAAGGAGTTAGGTTGGGGAAGCTTTAGACACCATGATGACAATTCCTCCCACTAAACAGTAAACTGGACTTGTTTGCAACACTCAGACAGCCACCAACCACCACACTCCAGACAGCTGTCAGTGTAGGATGGGGTGTAGGATGTAGGTGCATCCCTGCCACCTGTCACACCTTCCTTCTGCCCCCGCTCCAGCCTGATGATGAGACAACGGGACATTTGCTGCAGGGAGGAGAAGGTGGCTGAGGGCAGGGAGATAGGAGGAGTGTGGGCAGAGGAAGCCCTCCCTGTGAACGGCATCACTGTCACATTCTCATCATCCAGTTTTCATTTCTGTATGTGCCCGGGCCCCCTTGCCACATGCTAAGTTCTTGGTAGTGGCCGCCTGTCTCGAGATGTCACTAGGCCATAAAGTATGTTTGTGCAGACTTGGAAAAGGTGCCCCCTTTATGGTGATCCCCCCTTGTGGCCACTAGCTTAGTGAACAGATAGGACCCCGATTCAAATTTTTTAAAAGGAGTCATTTGGAGGGGTACTTGTAGGGTTCTGCTAGTGTTTTGTGTCTTGACCCAGGTGCTGCATATATGTGCATATTCAGTTTGGGAAAATTCATCAAGACTGAATCGAATTATGGTCATGATTTTATACACTTTTCTTGTATGTATGTAATACTTAAGTGAAATTTACAAAAAGATTAAAGAAATGAAGAAATATATATATATATATATTTTTTAATACCCCTTCCTTCAGCTTGGCTTGGCAAGAGGAGATTGTGGTGGGATTTTAGCACTCAGTTACCTCTTTAGCCAGGGGTCCTTGTGCAGTGCACATCCTAGACAACTGTGCATGGCTGTCCTCATCTGACTCAACATCTCATGTCACTGGGGGGCTTCCTTGTTAATGGCTGCCCACTTGGTCCATTCATCAGTCATGTTGAGCCTCTGTAGTCCTCTGAGCAGAGCCGGCTCTTTATCTCCTTCATTGCTGATGACAACTCTGCTGTGTGGCACAGTGGAGAGGAGACTTGTGCCAACTCAAGAGTTTTGTTGCTTGAACTAATCCCCTGATTTTGCAAGAATGAGTGAAAGGTTGGCCGGCAGCTCCCTGTCGTGGAGACATTTTGAATGTTGGGTGCAAAGGCACGTGGGATTGGGAGATTCTCAAGGTCATTGGGGAGGTTACAATATCAGCTGCTGAGAAATAAATTTCAACTGGTTTCTTGTTGACTCTGTCCCTTTCTGGTGCTGTTTTCCTCTTCCCTCTTCCTTGCAGCCTTGTCTCAGGAGTGGACCACACAGTCCTTGTCATGCAGTTGGCATCTCAGATCCCAGGCTATCCAAAGGGAATCCGTTCTCTCTCTGTCTCTGTCTCTCTCTGTCTCTCTGTCTCTCTGTCTCTCTCTCTCTCTCTCTCTCTCTCCTAGCAGTGCTAGAATGAGCTCTCAGCCCAATAAAGTGAAAGAAGGAAGTGTTTACCAAGAGCCTCCCTCCCCGTCCTATTTGCTTTTCCTGACATGCTTCAGTCCGTCCACATGTTAGAAGACAGGATTCTGTCTGTGGCTATTTTCAGAAGCCCAGACCACATCTCATCACAGTGCAAGAACATAATTCCAAAGAAGCCCAACTCCACTCCCGGGAAGCCTTGCGTGTGAGAGATAAGACGCTCGAGGCTTATCCCACAAGTGCAGTAGTTCTTTTTCAGCCACAGACCAACATTTGAGAAGCCAAGAGGAAGACATGGTGTGCTTTTTAAAGAACAGGGTTAGAATTTTCCAAGGAGGGGGAGGTTACCGTTTTTATCAAAGGTTCACATCAAAGCCTCCTATCTGGCCATCAGGCTGCCAGCGGTATTTCTGTCCTAATTGTCAGAACTTGTCAGGGGCAAACGCTTTTATAAAAACGCGGAAAGCAGGTGGTCAGTGCGGGAGCCTGCAGAGAGTGTGTGTGTGTGTGTGTGTGTGTGTGTGTGTGTGTGTGTGTGTGAGTGTGTGTGTGTGTGAGTGTGCATGTGTGTATCTTGGGGTAAATGCAGAGGTGGGAAGGAGGGTTCTTAGGGAGGCAGGGAGAGTGTCCAGGGTGACGTGTCTACCGGTGTCCTTTGGGAGCCTAAGTCCTTGACCTCTGGCCTCAGATGAAAATTTGCCAAGTATCCAAAGAGGCCTGAGCAGTGGGGGTGGTGATAGGACGGAGGGGCGATCCTGGAGACAGAGGTGGCCTGATTGAGGCGTGCTTGCAAGGTTTGCCTTAGACACGTGGGTCTCCTCTGTTGCATTTGCCATATACCCTGCTCCAACGTGTGCCCCCTGCTTGCCTTCCTGTCCACGGGACTCTCGTGTGGTCTCGCCCCCATCAGAGCCGCTCCGTCTCCCCAGGTCACCTGCAGGGGCCTGCCCACTGACAGGACAGTGACAGACGAACAGGACAGGGCTTTGGGGGCTTACGGTGTTCCCAGGCTGCCCTGTCTGCCTTTAAAAAGACTAAAAATACACCCAAGGCTTCATTGACAGCGAGCATTTGTGCTGAAGAGCACCACCACCACCGACACGGCCGTTTGTCCATTTTACAAGCTGCTGTCTCCAAATGTTAATGAATTGTTCCTTGCAGCAATCTGACCAGCCTGGTGACATTCCCTCCCTACAGTTCAGGAGGCAGCAGCGATGCTGGGGGTTAAGAAGTGTGCCCAGAGCCAGCGATTTAGAGGCAGGTCTGATGTAATTGAGTATTTATGGTGTGGGCAGAGGCTGGGCAGTCGGCCTTGCTTCCTTCCCGCCCATCTATGAAGTCCAGCTGTTATCGGAGTAGTGAGGGGAAGACCCACTGATGTTGTGTCCCCCGACCTATAAACCTCTGATCCAGAATGGATTTAAGGTTCATTGAGGGTGTCTTTTGCACTGATCATTAATTTCCTGATTTTTGATAGGGCTTCCAGCCTGGTAATTCAGTACAGTGACACAGATATATTTGCAGCACAAGATTTGCAGAATCTGTTATGCTATCATTTTAGGCCGGACAGAGATCTGTGCTGTGGGTGGGATACAGCTGGTTTGTTAGCAACTGGTTACAAACTGCTTCAAAAATGTGATTCATGGCCTTGGGTAGGGGGGAGGGGGAGGAGGGATTCTCAGTAAGGCATGTCATCACTTGACCCTAACAAGTTCAACGTTTTTACAAATGATAGAGAATTAGAAAAGTCAAGCCATAAAGAACTTCAGTGAAGACATAAAAGGCATAATTATCACATTTGCAAAAGGCCCCAGGGTTGTCAGAGTAACCACAAAGTGTAATGAAGAACCAAGATTCTAGGCGATCTCCATAGTCTGCAGAGGAATGAGATGAAATTGAATCGGGATAAGGGCAGAGTCCTACACGGAAGCTCCCAAAACCAACAGCACAAGGGCAGGATGGGTGAACTCTGTCTAAATAGCAATTTCTTTACAAAATGCTTGTATTTTCTAGTTTTGTTAACATTAGTATGATCGGCTACGGCTGAGAATGTATTAGTACATTGATAGAAACTGAGTGTAGGAGATAGTATCACTCTCAGAACTCCCTCCCTCCTTCCTTCCCGCCCTGTCTCTTGCTGTAAGGCTCTTTCTGTTAGCAAGGCAGACTTTTAGGGCTCCCCAGGACCTCCCCCTCATATCTCATGCCCGTTCCCAAGCCAAGCATTTGCAAGCAGAGTGGAGCCATCAAGGGGAGAGATGGACGTTGGTTAGGCAGCTGAAAATATCAGCTACAGAAGGTGAACAGTAACTATAATATTCTCTGGGATTTTTTTTTTTATTTTTAATTTTCCATAGAACCTAGTTTTAGGTTGATAGGGGACTTGACTGATTGATTGATTGAAGTTCATTTCTGTTGTCACAGGTAGGTAGCCAATGGGAAGATGGGATGTGAGATTGTGGTAGATGCTATCAGTGCCCTACCCGTGCCCCCCTCTGCCTCCCCTAGAAGTCACCTGTAGATACTTTGCACACATGTATGTAATGAATGGATTCTTGCATCTCTCATGAAAGCGTGCTCAGCCTGAGTGTAGAGCAAGGTGAAGACGGCTGGGGATCAGTACCCCAGGAGCAATCTGCACCCGGTGCAAGACAAGAGTCCAACAGATAGACGCTAGCTTCCTCACCTCGCCATGGAGCCATTCAAATGTGTCTCGACACCATCTCTCAGTGTCTCCAGTGACATCGAGCCCTGTTTGCCCACTGAGTAACAAGGTCACGAGTGCACCCTGCGTGGGTTGCCTTTCCTTTCCCACCTCACTTCCCCTCTCCCTTGCTGGTGCGTCCTTGGATCGCTCCCCTAATCTCGGGGTCAGCTTCTGGGGGGCACCCAAATGGAGATGGAGGCTAAATAATTAGCACCACTCGGTTGCAAGGCTAAAATGACAAATGTCACTGAAATATGCAAGTGGTTCCTGAAGTAACATTTATTGGGGACCTGCTGTGTATGAGGAACTACACTCTATGCTGGACATTTTCACATAGACAAGTGAGCTATGAGTTTATGGTGCACTGGCAAAAATAAAGTAAGCCCATCCCAGCCAGGAAGTCCAATGTGCTGCCAGGCGGTGACATTTCCATGAATCCTGTGTTTGCTCTGTTCTCCCATCTGTGTCTGGAAACAACTTTTTCTTAACCTTGGAGGAAAGCCCCTTTAGAAAAGAGACATGGGCCCCCACAGGTGGCCTTTGGAGGAAGGCCTACAGGGAGAGAAAGTCCTTGTACTTTCCTCCAGGAGAAGATGTACTATCCCTCCTTCAAAACCTTCCCCATCATCTTGCGAATAACCAGCGTTTCAGTGCCCGGGCTCTCTCACACTGCCCCTCTGCCAATAGCAGTGGCTCAGAGGGCTGCTGTCACGAATCCCAAACCCTGCTCCCCTGGGCGCTGGGCGAGACAGGCTGGCAGGGGCAAGGGGGCGACTGTGGGTGGTGACTTCAAGCCTTGGGGCAGCTTTGACCCGGGAGTCAGTGCAGGGCACCCCTCACCACCCTGGCGCGTGACACTCCCCAGTATTCGCTCTGGCAGGCACAGCGTGTCCACAGAGATAAAAAATGATACTGTGACTTTGTCCAGAACCTCTCTGTTAATGTCTTGGAAGCTTAAATATTAGAGCCTGAGCTTTCTCCTGGGATTAATGTAAAAGGAGTCGTGTGCCAGACATGGCTCCTCCATGAGCTCTCCGATGCTATAAAAAGTGACCCTGCAGAACCATACAGAAAAGTGTCTGAACCCAAGAAAAGGATGAATAACGTGGTGCTCACTGATCTGCAGCCGAGGATGTAAAGGGAAACCCCAGTGGCATAACTCCGGGGCCGTCCCCTGTGGAGCCTCATGTTTTATGGTCAGAGTTTCTAGTCATGGGCGTAGAGGGGAAGCGCAGAGGAAGGTGCAGGAAGATACAGGTCTGGTTTCAGCTTTGCACCTACCGTGTTTCCCCGAAAATAAGACCTACCCATAAAATAAGCCCTACCAGGATTTCTAAGCATTTGCACAATATAAGCCCTACCCCGAAAACAAGACAGTGATGGGTGTGGCTACGCAGCGCATCGGCACAACCCATGCATCTCGTCGCAGAGCGGTCAAGAAGACGAGCAGCCCTTCTCATCTGCCCCATGAGAGCTCTATTGCTCGACATGAGAGATTGGGGCCAATGGTTCTAAAGGAAATAGAGTTGCAAGAAATTCAGGATGGAATTCGGGGTTTGGAGAGTTATGATGATGTTCCAGAAGAAGACGACTTAACTATATTTGAATAAATGTAGATTGTTGTACTCTACTTAAAAAAAATAACACATACCCCCCCCCCAAATAAGCCCTACGGTGTCTTGTTGAGGAAAAATAAATATAAGACCCTGTCTTAATTTCGAGGAAACATGGTAGTTTGCTGTGTGACCTGGGGCAGAGCACTTTACTTTTTCTGGGCCTTAACTGTAAAATGGAGGAATTAGGGTGGGTCATTTTCAAGCAACACTTTGTGTGTGTGTGTGTGTGTGTGTGTGTGTGTGGAATGATACAAATTCAGACTAAAATAAAAATTATTTAGGGCCTACTTTTGTTTCACTCAAAATGAAAATGATTTATTGAATTCCCTAAAAACATGTATTTTTTTTTTTTACAATTTGGGTGGTTTACTCAGTAGAAGAGCACCAAAGAAAAAGTCAGCACTACTTCTTAGCCTCTGAAGTGTTCATAGCTGGGCATATTTGGGCGTATTTGAGGAGTGGTGCAGTGGCGGGAGCTTGCCAATGTTCTGCCCTGAAACTGGGTGTCTGGGCCGTCCGGGGAAGCCAAGCAAACCCTGTGCATGCCGACAGCCACAGATCACTCGTGGGACCAGTGCTGCAGCCCAGGGTCCCATTTGAGGACTGACATTCCCCAGGCCGGTTATCAGGCCTGCTGTGACTCCCATCTGGAGCAGGCCGAGGGAGTCAGCTGGGAGGACCCAGCAGTCTCCCGGGAAAGAGCCGCACGTGGCTTCCGCAGGAATCACCTCCAGCCGGTGGTAATCGAGAATGGCAGCGCCAGCTCCAAGGTTCAGAGGCGGCAAAGCCTGGGGATTAGGTGGCCCCAGGTGAATCGCAAAGCATCTGGGGGACTGCTGATGGATTTGTTCCCCAGCTTTTTTTCTCCAGAAATTCCAGGTTGCACTTAGCCTACAGTTACATAATGATTCTTTCAGCCATGACATCTGTAAGCCTGAGTTGGCAGCGCCGGTGGGAGCTACCATGAGTCGGAGGTCTGCTTGAGAGTGTGTCCTGAATTCTTTCATTCTACATCCTGCAAAAAAGGAGGCTTTGAGCCTACCTTTCTCTCTCTCTCTCTCTCTCTCTCACACACACACACACACACACACACACACACACACACACACGTGCTTGCAAATGTCTGTGCGCATGTGTGTATTTTTATTC